>JAVJIF010026064.1:0-66683 GCA_038442645.1 Agave tequilana | reverse complement strand
AGAATCCACACGCTCCAAGCTCCATGACCTGGACATGAGGATCCAGGGGAGTCAGATAAAACTCCCAGGCGAGTGGTGATACGAATGCCAAGTGGCGAGTATAGGTAAGCATGCAGGAGCAAGTAGATATGGCAACACCAGATATCTCCTAAACTAACATAAAACCGATAAAAACCGATAAAACCGATTACGAGCAAAACCGATTGTACAAGCTTAGGTCACGGCCCCATGAGATTAGTACCTCGAAGGAATAATCCAAATAAGAAAACCCTCATCTATATACCTTTATCCCATGTCACCATAATCCAAGCACATACAACCCGAGTTACAAAATGGCACAGCAAATTGTATATTAGTATCTTATTATAATTGGAGCCGTCTAAGTTCCAGGCTTCAGTATGTGTCCCATTCCACATACTTCCACTCACAACTTATATAGCAAGTTATTTGGAAACTGATAAAGATCGATGAATCATGTTTCGGATGGGCCCCGTACATGCCCGGGACAACGGTTCAGGAGTATCCGGTGCTGAGCCGGAACGTACCGCTAGGTACCGGGACTTATTTACGCCCGAACAGGAATAGAGTATCGCAGATCCCATAGAAATGAGCCTAGGGCGTGTGCATACCCGGCAGGAATAATCAGGAGTAGGGGTGCCAGCACACCCCACGGAATCCCTGGTGGCCGCCAGGTGATCCCTCAAGTATGTGGCCACGCGCGGCTCGATAAGACCACCATAAACATGATTAATCAGGGCCCATCTGTTTCCCCCAAATCAGGTGCAAGTTGTCTTATTAGAATTTAATATGTGATTATCAATTTACGGGAATAGCAGGTACAAGACATGATCAGGAGTTCAGGAGTACATGAGAACTATAAAGTCAGGTCACTGTATATATAATACAGGATAACAAGTACAAGATTCAAGTCACTGCATGTAATGCAGGATACAAGTATAGTATTCCCGTAAATGAGATAATCACAGGTCAAGTATGTCATGCCGGGTGTCAAGTGATAGCATGACAGAAGGGTGATATTTGGCAGGTGACCAATCATGTCAAGAGATTGATATTAGTCCGGTGGCAAGTCATGTCATAACAAGGGGTCTTGCCAAGTAGTAGCATGTCTGGTGTCAGGTGATAATACATCAGTTGCCAGGTGATACAAACAGGTGTTAAATAGTAGCATGTAAAAGACAGGTATGAAGTAATGGCATGGCATGTCAAGTGTTAACATATCAGGTAAATACATGGCATGTGATAGAATAGTAGCTGAGCACAATCAAGCGGAGCTGAGCAAGCTGGAGTGTACAGACAGCAAACAGTATTTAACACTGGAGCGTCTGGCAAGGTTACCGGGACAACTCGACTTAAGGTGCGAGTAGGAATTCCGGCAGCATCTCGCCTAGACGAATCTAGTGGTAAAGTGCTGAACGCTGATCATGATAACCAAGCAGAGCTGAGAGACCTGACGGTCCCAATCACTTCCCTTTCGAGATAGTGAGTGACGGAGGCTGAAGGGTCCAGAAGCCTAATACAAAATACATTTAAACATGGAATAAAATACATATCGACCCGACAAAGCGGGGAAACCCAAATGGAGGCGAGAGCGAGAACACTCGCCTAAATCTTTAGAAAACACAGTGAAATCTCCGATCTCCGGAATCCAGGAAATCAACGCGTCAAGGCGTTAGAGAGAAAGTGATAGAGAGAGGAGGAAATCAAGAGAGAGAAAGGAAAGAGAGGGAGGAGAGAGAACGTGAGAGCTAGAGAGAGAAGTCCATGGAGAGAGAGATTGTAGAGGGGGACGCGGGTTGAGGGTGAGACGCGGGAGTCGCAGACGCGGGAGTCGCGTTGCAAAGGTACCACAAACGCGGGGTTCGAGACCCGCGTTCAAGTCAGGACGCGAGGAGAACACGGACGCGGACGTGGGTTCTGCGTCGCGTTAACACAAGAAGAACACAAACGCGGGAATGGGATCCGCGTTGCGTTGACATGAGAAGGTCACAGACGCGGGCATGAGCTCCGCGTCGTGTCGATGCAAGAACGCGAAGGCCGCGTTATACAAATGCCAAGAACGCGAAGACTCGCGTTAGGAATTGCCTAGACGCGGGAGTGAGATCCGCGTCTAACAATCAACAGATAGAAGAGAGAGACAGGGAAAAGGTGATCTCTTTGGTGGTGGTGTCGTTGCAATTGTCACCAAAATGATTACCGGAATAATCGTAAACGATTACCGGAATAATCATCGGAGATGTTGCCGACGAAGAGGAGCTCGGCCCCAATCCTAAGGAGGTGGCCGGCCCTGATAAGAGTCATTTTCCAAATGGAGAAGACGAACAGGAAGAGGAACCAGGATGAAAAGAAAGAAACAGAGAAGGAAAGGAAAGAAGAAAGAGGGAAGAGGAGAATGACCGTCGATGGCTGGCGGTCACCGGCGGCGGCCGAAGTTGGCCGGAAGTGGCCGGAGTGGCCGGAAAGGTGGCCAAGCAATATGTGAAGGGGTGCAAGTATAGTTCAAATTGAAAGATTGGAGTTTTGAAAATAAGGCTTCGGAGAACGAAGCTATGGCTCGTCGGAAAGAGCACGACGAGGAGATGAAGACGGCGCGGTCGTGGTGGCTAAGATGGAGTATGAGGTGGTGGAGATGGTGATGAAGCTATGGAGGTTAATGGGTCATTTGGGTGAAAAAGAAGAGGAAGAAGATGATGGTGGAGGTGTGTTGTGGTTGAAATGGAGGAGGAGATGGAGGAGAATGAGGTGGTGGTGTTGGTGGTGGAAATGGAGGAGGAGATGGTGGAGAAATGGCTAGCCAAAGGAGGGAACATGGCTCAAACCCATGGAAATGGGCTGCCATGCTCTCTGTTGGTGGTTGCAGGAAACAAGAAGAAGAAAGAAAGGAAAAATGAATGAGAGAGAAGGAGTGAAGGCATTTATATAAAGGATGGGAATGAATATAATAATGTGCATGCTTTTCAAAGCAAAGAAACATAAAAAGAGAACTTATGTTTCCCTCTCCAAACGCAGCCCTCAAACCTGCGTTTAGGCCAAAATGAGCCAAACGCGAGAATTAAAGCCGCGTCCAGGGAAGACGCAAAAAGGCTGCGTTTAACAAAAGGACAAAAGTCATAATGACTTGATGTGAGTTGATCTGAAATGCATTAAATGCAGTATGGAGAGGATCTCTGCATTAAATATAGAATCCAAGTTGGTGAAACTCGCGTCTAGCGAGGAGAGAGAAAAAGTGGAAAAATATCTGGACACTATTCCGGTATCTGGGAAAACACCGAAAACTCCGGAAAAGTCCAAAAAATAAAGTAACTTGGAAAGCTTCCCAAAAATTCTCAAAAATAATAAATATTATAAAAAGATTTTTGGTGAAATCGATTTTCAGAAATAAAATCCCATTTTAAAATAAAAATCCTGAAGTCAACCGTCAATCTCGGTCTACACCGGTTTGGCCGGATTTTCGATAAATTCTGAAAAATCTCAGAAAAAGTATTTAGATAGAAATATAATTTTAAGAAGTTATGAGAAAGCCGTTTCTTGAAATTCAACTCCGTTTGTAAATTAAAAATCCGGGAATCGGTCAGCGGCACTGGTCGACACGGTTTTGAAGATTTACAACTTAATTCCGGAAATTTCCAGAAAATCATGAAAATCTAAAATATTGGAAAACGATGTTTAAAACTGAAATCGGTCAAATCGGAATAGCGAAAAAATCAAATCGAGCAATTCACTAGGATCGGGTTCCCGGTTCAGACTAAGGCTGACTCCGAGTTCACGATCCAGATCCAAGGCAAACGATCATATAAATATCTCATAATACAAAACAAATACAGGAAGCAAATCGAAAAATACGATCGAAAAATATGAATACGCAACTAAGTACGTATTCCGGGAGCGGGGTGTTACATTCCATCCACCTTACAAAAAATTGCGTCCTCGCAATTTCGATAAGGGGTAAATTGAACACAAAGAGGACAAGGTGGAATTTATACCAATTAAGATATGAAGCACTATAGGTAGGGCTCTCATATTGACCGAACAATAATCAGAATATAGATATCTTCTGCGCTTCTGGCAGTATAAATCTTTGAACAATGCCGAATAATACTGATTGATAACATAGCTTTGCAATAGGATTCCCGCAGTACTGCATACTTACTGTCGCTCCAAGAATGAGCTAGGATACTGAAGTTAAAGAAAACTCTGATAGTCCTGAGCATAATAAGGAAGACCAATAATTGAGAATTCCAAATACCCGGTATCGATCACTCTGAAAGATATAGCCGAGAATATAGAATACCGTAGAGAATCCCGGCTACTGACTTCTGAAAGATAACCCGATCGGGATCAATCCAGAGAATACCGAGCTTCATAGAGATGTCCGAAGAGATCATGTCATAGCTTCATTCAGAACCAGCCACTACCTCTCTAGTATATTCATATCTTAAGTTGGTATAAAGGCTTCGAAAAACCAAAACAGGGGAAAGGTAGGAGGGATTAGGAATCAAAGGAAGAATGATCAAGAAAGAATAGATAACTCTGCACTTGTAGTCGGAATGTATAACCAGGACTCTTGTATTCCAGTTGCAAATTTCTTTACCATTAATTTGCCGTCTGGACGTACTGAGGATGCGAGAGCCTAGGCTCTGATACCACCCTGTAACGCCCCGATCCGGCGGGTACGGAGACGTTACTGCGACGTATATACGCAGGTCAGAAAATACCCTCACGTATATACGCTAAGCATCAGTACAGGAAAGAATCAGAGTACGGAAACAAATGGTGCATTATACATTCCAACACATGAGTACAATTACAAAGTTATCACCAGAGGTGACAAATATTACAATAATATTACATCACTGATAGGCGCAATTGCGAGAATACAAAGGGATGTACAAGAGTGAACAGTAAAAAGGCAATCACGAGTTTACAAAAGGAAACTCGAGAGGCGAGCAGGGGGGCCTGGAAGAATAGAGCTCTGGACGGTCTGCTGGAGATCCACGCTACCACTGCGCCACTCTGATCAGCAACTGGGAGAATCCATACGCTCCAAGCTCCATGACCTGGACATGAGGATCCAGGGGAGTCAGATAAAACTCCCCAGGCGAGTGGTGATACGAATGCCAAGTGGCGAGCATAGGTAAGCATGCAGGAGCAAGTAGATATGGCAACACCAGATATCTCTAAACTAACATAAAACCGATAAAAACCGATAAAAACGATTACGAGCAAAACCGATTGTACAAATTTAGGTCACGGCCCCATGAGATTAGTACCTCGAAGGAATAATCCAAACAAGGAAAACCCTCATCTATATACCTTTATCCCATGTCACCATAATCCAAGCAATACAACCCGAGTTACAAAACGGCACAACAAATTGTATATTAGTATCTTATTATAATTGGAGCCGTCTAAGTTCCAGGCTTCAGTATGTGTCCCATTCCACATACTTCCACTCACAACTTATATAGCAAGTTATTTGGAAACTGATAAAGATCGATGAATCATGTTTCGGATGGGCCCCGTACATGCCCGGGACAACGGTTCAGGAGTATCCGGTGCTGAGCCGGAACGTACCGCTAGGTACCGGGACTTATTTACGCCCGAACAGGAATAGAGTATCGCAGATCCCATAGAAATGAGCCTAGGGCGTGTGCATACCCGGCAGGAATAATCAGGAGTAGGGGTGCCAGCACACCCCACGGAATCCTTGGTGGCCGCCAGGTGATCCCTCAAGTATGTGGCCACGCGCGGCTCGATAAGACCACCATAAACATGATTAATCAGGGCCCATCAGTTTCCCCAAACCAGGTGCAAGTTGTCTTATTAGAATTTAATATGTGATTATCAATTTACGGGAATAGCAGGTACAAGACATGATCAGGAGTTCAGGAGTACATGAGTACTATAAAGTCAGGTCACTGTATATATAATACAGGATAACAAGTACAAGATTCAAGTCACTGCATGTAATGCAGGATACAAGTATAGTATTCCCGTAAATGAGATAATCACAGGTCAAGTATGTCATGCCGGGTGTCAAGTGATAGCATGACAGGAGGGTGATATTTGACAGGTGACCAATCATGTCAAGAGGTTGATATTAGTCCGGTGGCAAGTCATGTCATAACAAGGGGTCTTGCCAAATAGTAGCATGTCTGGTGTCAGGTGATAACACATCAGTTGCCAGGTGATACAAACAGGTGTTAAATAGTAGCATGTAAAAGACAGGTATGAAGTAATGGCATGGCATGTCAAGTGTTAACATATCAGGTAAATACATGGCATGTGATAGAATAGTAGCTGAGCACAATCAAGCGGAGCTGAGCAAGCTGGAGTGTACAGACAGCAAACAGTATTTAACACTGGAGCGTCTGGTAAGGTTACCGGGACAACTCGGCTTAAGGTGCGAGTAGGAATTCCGGCAGCATCTCGCCTAGACGAATCTAGTGGTAAAGTGCTGAACGCTGATCATGATAACCAGGCGGAGCTGAGAGACCTGACGGTCCCAATCACTTCCCTTTCGAGATAGTGAGTGACCGGAGGCTGAAGGGTCCAGAAGCCTAATACAAAATACATTTAAACATGGAATAAAATACATATCGACCCGACAAAGCGGGGAAACCCAAATGGAGGCGAGAGCGAGAACACTCGCCTAAATCTTTAAAAAACACAGTGAAATCTCCGATCTCCGGAATCCAGGAAATCAACGCGTCAAGGCGTTTAGAGAGAAAGTGATAGAGAGAGGAGGAAATCAAGAGAGAGAAAGGAAAGAGAGGAGGAGAGAGAACGTGAGAGCTAGAGAGAGAAGTCCATGGAGAGAGAGATTGTAGAGGGGGACGCGGGTTGAGGGTGAGACGCGGGAGTCGCAGACGCGGGAGTCGCGTCGCAAAGGTACCACAAACGCGGGGTTCGAGACCCGCGTTCAAGTCAGGACGCGAGGAGAACGCGGACGCGGACGTGGGTTCTGCGTCGCGTTAACACAAGAAGAACACAAACGCGGGAATGGGATCCGCGTTGCGTTGACATGAGAAGGTCACAGACGCGGGCATGAGCTCCGCGTCATGTCAATGCAAGAACGCAAAGGCCGCGTTATACAAATGCCAAGAACGCGAAGACTCGCGTTAGGAATTGCCTGGACGCGGGAGTGAGATCCGCGTCTAACAATCAACAGATAGAAGAGAGAGAGACAGGGAAAAGGTGATCTCTTTGGTGGTGGTGTCGTTGCAATTGTCACCAAAATGATTACCGGAATAATCGTAAACGATTACCGAAATAATCATCGGAGATGTTGCCGACGAAGAGGAGCTCGGCCCCAATCCTAAGGAGGTGGCCGGCCCTGATAAGAGTCATTTTCCAAATGGAGAAGACGAACAGGAAGAGGAACCAGGATGAAAAGAAAGAAACAGAGAAGGAAAGGAAAGAAGAAAGAGGGAAGAGGAGAATGACCGTCGATGGCTGGCGGTCACCGGCGGCGGCCGAAGTTGGCCGGAAGTGGCCGGAGTTGGCCGGAAAGGTGGCCAAGCAATATGTGAAGGGGTGCAAGTATAGTTCAAATTGAAAGATTGGAGTTTTGAAAACAAGGCTTCGGAGAACGAAGCTATGTCTCATCGGAAAGAGCATGACGAGGAGATGAAGACGGCGCGGTCGTTGGTGGTTAAGATGGAGTATGAGGTGGTGGAGATGGTGATGAAGCTATGGAGGTTAATGGGTCATTTGGGTGGAAAAGAAGAGGAAGAAGATGATGGTGGATGTGGTGTTGTGGTTGAAATGGAGGAGGAGATGGAGGAGAATGAGGTGGTGGTGTTGGTGGTGAAAATGGAGGAGGAGATGGTGGAGAAATGGCTAGCCAAAGGAGGGAACATGGCTCAAACCCATGGAAATGGGCTGCCATGCTCTCTGTTGGTGGTTGCAGGAAACAAGAAGAAGAAAGAAAGGAAAAAATGAATGAGAGAGAAGGAGTGGAGGCATTTATATAAAGGATGGGAATGAATATAATAATGTGCATACTTTTCAAAACAAAGAAACGTAAAAAGAGAACTTGTGTTTCCCTCTCCAAACGCAGCCCTCAAACCTGCGTTTAGGCCAAAATGAGCCAAACGCGAGAATTAAAGCCGCGTCCAGGGAAGATGCAAAAAGGCTGCGTTTAACAAAAGGACAAAAGTCATAATGACTTGATGGGAGTTGATCTGAAATGCATTAAATGCAGTATGGAGAGGATCTCTGCATTAAATGCGGAATCTAAGTTGGTGAAACTCGCGTCTAGCGAGGAGAGAGAAAAAGTGAAAAAATATCTGGACACTATTCCGGTATCTGGGAAAACATCGAAAACTCCGAAAAAGTCCAAAAAATAAAGTAACTTGGAAAGCTTCCCAAAAATTCTCAAAAATAATAAATATTATAAAAAGATTTTTGGTGAAATCGATTTTTAGAAATAAAATCCCATTTTCAAAATAAAAATCCTGAAGTCAACCGTCAATCTCGGTCTACACCGGGTTGGCCGGATTTTCGATAAATTCTGAAAAATCTCAGAAAAAGTATTTAGATAGAAAATATAATTTTAAGAAGTTACGAGAAAGCCGTTTCTTGAAATTCAACTCCGTTTGTAAATTAAAAATCCGGGAATCGGTCATCGGCACTGGTCGACACCGGTTTTGAAGATTTACAACTTAATTCCGGAAATTTCCAGAAAATCATGAAAAATCTAAAATATTGGAAAACGATGTTTAAAACTAAAATCGGTCAAATCGGAATAGCGAAAAGACCAAATCGAGCAATTCACTAGGATCGGGTTCCCGGTTCAGACTAAGGCTGACTCCGAGTTCACGATCCAGATCCATGGAAAACGATCATATAAATATCTCATAATACAAAACAAATACAGGAAGCAAATCGAAAAATACGATCGAAAAATATGAATACGCAACTAAGTACGTATTCCGGGAGCGGGGTGTACACGTACCCCAGTCTTTCACCTGGCGAAATCGACACACGATCTCGGCGAAATTGACATACGATCTCGGCTTGCGCGCATCGGACGAAATCGACACACGATCTCGGCGAAATCGAGACACGATCTCGACTTGGAATCCGTAACTCAGCTATCCACTGGAAAGCACCACACATGCCTTTCCTACACTTCACCTTAAGAGAACTTCCATACATGCCGATCACCATACCATGCTTTACTCCACAACTTCACGACCTCATGAAGACTTCCTCATGAGCCAACACTGACTCTCCAACTGACTAGCTCTATCTAGTCTACCTGTCTTTCACTGACGGTCCACCAAGTCTGTGTAGAGCACACCAAACATCATCGGCTTCAACTGGATGCACACCCCTCCTTATGCAATCTCAATATCTTCTCACCGGAAGATTTAACCTGTTCATCGAGGTCACAACACCTCACCACCATGTGAAGTCTAACTGGCCACAACTCTTCACCTCTACGTGAAGATCCAAACAGGTTCTCGAGAACCCAAATAGCTTCATAAGAGTGTTGGCCCAGCGGCCTTCCACTCTAGTTTTGATGATGATTAACTCATGTAGTTATGTGTACTAATAATCTTGTGATTTTAAGTTTCAGATCATTAATCAAGTTATTAGTAGGTGATTAGCTTCAACAAGATAATTTGGAATCTTTCACATGTTGATTCAAGAGCCCGAGTGTCAAAGAACATATATAGCACTTGCTCGGTGGATCAAAGAGTTTTGGATCGAGTCGGCTTGGAGATTGCGCTCTACAAGAAGACTTCGGTACATAGTTTAGTTTTGTGTTTAGATCAAAATTGTAAAGATTAGAATAGTATGATATGCTCAAGTTCACAACACACACGTTTCATGTTTTGATTTTCGGTTTTTGGTTTAACCGATCTTGGTTTCATGAATAGATAGATCAAAACAAGTTTACATGGTTTAATGTATATTAGATTTGTTCTATATACATGCATGCTTCATCTTTCTAGACAAACTTAGTTTTGACTTTCATATTCATGTGTTTATGTTTTGGTATTTTTGTCAAAACATATTTTGGAATTAAGGACAAAAAACTATGATATGTATATGTTTCATGTATATTGAATTTATATCCATATGCATCATACTTCAAAATATTTAAATATCATGTTTTTGTATTTGGATGAGTTTTGGACAAAATGTCTTTTCTATTCAAAAATCCAAGTTTTAGAAAATACGGTTTTTGGTTTTTAGAAAATATTGTAAGATACAAAAATAGTTTTAATTGCTTGATATTTGAGTCAAAACTTTTACCATATGTTTATATATCAATGCAAATTGTCAAAACTGTTTTTGGGGATTTTTAAGTAGTTTACAAGAATTTAATTGATATTTAATCCCTCAGTTTTTCTGACCAGAACAGCCTCTGCCAGGCTAGGTCGGTCGACCCTAACGGTCGGTCGCACCAAGTAGCCGGTCGACCGTTAGGGTCGACCGACGTGCACAGATACGTACACGCTGGCTGCCTATTGGGTCGGCCGACCGTTCGGGTCGACCGACTGCATGCAGGCTAGTCTCTGTTTGTTTCGGTCGACCGGGCTGTCGACCGGTAGTAGCTGGCAACGGGCAGAATTTGACCGTTGGACGGTCGACCGGCCGGTCGACCGGTAGGGCATTTCTGGCAGTTTCTGCTGCCAACGGCTATATTTTTCTGGGGGCTATAAATACCCCATTGGAAAGAGTTTTTCTAAAAAGATTTTTTGTGCGAATTTTTCCTTACTCTCTGGTGTTTTCACAGCAATCAAAAAAAGTTTTTGGATTCAAATTGAACAATCTATTTGGTGTTTTGCTAGTGTTTGGAAAATCAAAGAAAAGGGTTTTTGGGGAAAAAGAGTTTGATTCATCTTCTATATCTTGGTTTCAGTTTTTCCCAAGGATTTTCTTTGTGATTTTGATTTCCATTCCATTGGTTTTCTCCACACTTGAGCAACATCTACTTTCTTATTCTATAGGATCTTTGTGTGGGAGAAAGAGATTGTCTGTGGTTGTTGTTTAGACCACCAAGTTAAAAACCCAATCTTTACTTTGTGCCTTGCCCTCATTGTGTTGAGGAAGTTGTGCATTTGGGTTGTATCCCTCAAGTTGTGAGGTGATCCTTGTAAGCTTTGTGCTAATCCCTCAAGTTGTGAGGTGATTGTTTGTTGGCTTGGAGTTGTGCCTCAAGGAGGAGGTTGTGTTTGTAAGGAGAGGAGTTGGGTACTCCTTGTAATTGTTATTGCCCCAAATCCTCGGTGGAGGTTCCCTTTGTGGAAGTCCTTTGTGGACAAGCTAGTGGACTTAAAATCCTTCTGTGTGAAGGCGGGGATGTAGAGCTGGGTGCTCGAACCTCGTAACATATCTTATTGTTTGCGCTTGATCCCTTGGCTCTTACTCTATCTCTCTCTCTACTATTGCCTTGCATAAATTCATATTGTTCATTCATAAATATTTGCTTGGCTTGTTTGAGTGTGCATATCTTGTTAATTGAAATTAGTTTTTAAATTCCGCATTGAGTTCATTAGATTAGCATTATCACCTATTCACCCCCCCTCTAGGTGATTTTTCAAAGAGTTGCATCACCAAATGGTTGCGCCTTTACGGCTGCCTACGTACCTTTGCCCAAAAGGATCAAGCCAACCGTAGTTCATTTAGAATGAGCTTCATCAAGCTCAAACACTTGTACCTTTATTTGCAGCAGTGAACCTGTCAGACTGAGTCATATGAACCTCTTCCCGACCATCATGGAGAACAACGGCCTTCAACTTCAGCTTGTCACGATTACAAGCTTGAGATTCATGCTTCTTTCCCCACGAGCGTGGTTTCACCTTTGTTCCAATAGCTGCAAACAACTCGACATCCTCCGCAATGTCATCAACCTGTTCAGCATCACCCTTGGTATCATAATCTCCACCCGGTGTCACATCGAGTGAAGTCTCCTCTAATGCCGAACCAACTGGAGATGGTGGAGTAGCTGTGACCTCCAAGCGATGTCGTCTTAGCAGGTCCCCAAATACACACGTGAACACAATCAAGAAGACCTTCATTGCGGTGAGTACTGGTGCTGAATTTCATCTTCTTCTTGTCCAGAACGCTGTGTTCACCTTCCAACTTGCAGGTAGCAGCACCTTACAACGATTCAATCTTTGCAGGAGCTTGCAAAGACTCTTCTTCTTCCTGTCTGACCTTTCCCTGCCAGACCTCCGGGCCACCATCATCTGAGGAACTGGAAGTCTCCACCTGACCTGTCACCGTACTACCCTTCAAGTAGTAGAGATTGTCTCGGTGGACGCCCTTCATCACCACCATCGAGCCCTTGATCATCCTGAGATCGCCATCTCGAACAGATATCACCATGCCCGATGCTTCCAAAATTCCCACGGAGATGAGATTTCTCTTCAACTGAGGTATATACCTCACTCCCTTCAGCTTCCTTACCATCCCATCAAACATCCTGATTCGGATTGTACCTACACCCTCCATGCTACATGGGTGATCATCGCCCATAACGACCGAACACCCCTCCAGCTTCTCAAAGCTAGAAAACCAACCCCGATTAGGGCACGCATGGTATGTTGTACCTGTATCCAGAATCCACTCATCTTTCCATGAGTTACCAATGATGGAAGAATTGATTGAAAACGAGAAACCTGACGAGTCCGAATCTGATCCATCTGCCTGTGAACTACTCCTCTGAGTATTCGTCACCTTTGATAGATTTGGTTCAACCTTCGACTCCTTCTTCTTCCCCTTGAACTTCGGACAGTCCACTTTCCAGTGCTCTATTTCTCTGCAGAAGGCACACTGGTTATTCCTCAGATCCCTATAGCCGACCTGGACTTTGATCTTCCTCTCACCTCCTTGCCCTTCCTCGATGAACCCCTGCCTCTAACTTCCAGTGCCTCCGCCGATGAGCTTGACTGAGAAGGATGTCTCTCCTTTCTCCTCGTCTCATAACTTGTCAGTGCAGACAACACCTCATGGTAGTCCAGAGTCTGCCTACCATTGATAAAGATCAGAGTGAATGTCTCATATTCCTCCTCCGGGAGTGAATTCAGGAAGATGATCGCCTTATCTTCCTCATCTACCATGACATCCACGTTCACCAAATCTGTAAGAAGCTTTGTGTATCGGTTGATGTGCTCATTCAATGTGCTCCCCTTCTTCATCTGAAACCGGTACAGCTTACTCTTAAGCTACAATCTGGACACGACACTCTTCGTCAGATATTTTTTCTCAAGGGTTTCCCACAGATGCTTCGCCGACGTCTCATGTTGTGCAAGATATTTTATGTCTTGCGACAAACATGAACGTATCAACCCACACGCCGACCTGTTCATCTTTGCCCACTCTTCATCAGTGGTCGTTTTTCTCTTCTTCTCCAGTAGGAGAGTATCCTCGAGATTCGATGCATTCAGGGCATCCATAACCTCACATCTCCACATCCCGAAATTATTTGTGCCATTAAACTTCACCACGTCAATCCTCGGATGAGGATGCATGGTCTTAACTGAAGTAGTTTCTTCTGCCATCTAGATTACTTGATCCTCTATCTATGCGAAAAATCAACCAACTAGAAATAGATCTCTACTTTGATAAAAAATGAATTTTTTACCTTTCCTTTGAAACCCTAGATTGAGTTTCTCACCGGATCTACTCCACCACTGATTCCACGAGCCCTCCTTGCGTCCTCCTGAGATCGACACACGATCCCAAGAACACAAATACCTCTGATCTGAGATCGACACATGATCTCCACCGAATCAGATCTCGAGCCCTCCGAATCTTCAGACAAATCCCAAGCGAAACCTCGGAAGCTCTGATACCACTTGTTGTGCCCAAGCGACAACAACCCTGAAGAGGAATCCCTGAATCTCCCAAGCACGAAGAACAATCTCCCAAAACCAGCACAAATAAAACAATCCAGAGAAAGCACACGGAAACAATAATTTAACGAGGTTCGGCCTTGATGCCTACGTCCTAGGGCAATGAAAGGGGGAGGGTTTATTGATTTCAACAAATCAATTACAACTTACAGCAATGGGGATCGGGAAAGCTCTGCCTCTGCTCTGCTCTCCTCCCTGATTGCATACAAACCCTCATACAAGATCTTTCTCAAAGATACAAACCCTAAAAATTACAACAGCCCCTTTTATAGGGTTCTAAATAACCCTTTCCGAAAAACAGCAGACCCGACTGTCGGTCGACCGACCCCTTCCACCAGTCGACCGGTCGGTCGACCGGGTGCCCAACAAAGAGTTGGGTACTTTCAGTCGGTCGACCGTTCTCTTCCTGCGGTCGACCGGCCCGGTCGACCGCCACCCCTCTGTGCACGTTGTGCACGTTTGTGCACCACGGTCGACTGGGCCGGTCGACCGTGCGCCTGCCTCTGCCGACGGTCGACCGCCCGGTCGACCGTGCTCCTGCTGGAAGCATGCTGCTGCTGTTTTGCTGCTGCTGAATTTCCGAGTCTTCTTCCTTCGTCGACTTCCTCGACGACTTCCTCCCCCAACAAAAAGAGTGTTGATGGCAATGTTATATTATCCCCTCAATTGAACAGGAATGTCATAGCCTGGCTTTTTCTTAGAAAATGGTTGCTCTCATATTTTTTTCTCTCCGTTTTCTGCTTCACGGGATCTGAATATTTTCTCTTATACAACTCGAGCAGCATTTGGGGTTGACCTTAAAACATTTCGAGGCTCAGTGAGGCATATTCAAAGCTAAATTAGTCTGGCTCTAACTCCGCATGATTGTCTCTTACATTTCATATTTAAGTTGAATGAATTAAAAGGAAAAAGAAAAAGAAAAATCTCATTTTTCGCATTGACCTTGAATGTGTCGCTAGATTAGAATATTACTGTATCAAGCCAGCGCTCTCTCACAAAAATGGATTAGATCTCGAGAAACACCTGAAGTTTACACTGAGAAGATTGGGATGCAGCATCTGCTAAAAATTTCAAGGACTGCTTGTTCTTTACACCTACATTTTTGATTAATATGAAAGAGAAAACTTCAAGTTGTTAATGCTCCATCCTTTCTTCAGAAAAAGAAAGGGAAGACCAAAAGTATTGAAGAAAATCCTTTAAACTAACATAAAAACTGTAATTAAAATGTAATTCTAATTTTATATCATTTTTCACTTCTTAATAAAATATTTTTCGCTGTAATAAAAATGTCTAAACCCAACATGTTCCCTTAATCCGCTGTAGAAAGTATGAGTACATATTTTTGTTGCGCGCGAGGTAACAACCAATGAGGAATCCACCAATAGAGATAAATGCAGTGGAGAAGTATCCTCAAGCCAAGAGCAGAGAAATAAGAGAGAAAACAAGCCAACACAGTATTTAACGAGGACTAACCGAGAGATAGCTCACAACAGTCGGTCGACCGTGCCGGTCGACCGTTCTTTTGCCACGGTTGACCGCTTGGTCGACCGGGCCGTGCTTGTGCACATCGTGCACACCGGTCGACCAGGCGGTCGACCAAGAGCTGTCCTGGCCAGCTGCATACCTACATTCTCGCTCTTTTGGCTTCCGATCTCTATGCTATCTTCCTGATGAGTTTAAAAACTCTTCTGATGTCTTTTTATCTCCTCTCTCCCTACAATTCTCCACCTAGGTGAAAATTTTTCAAATCTGAGTCGAACTCCAACGAACACCTTGCGAAATTGACACACGACCTCGGCAAAATCGAAACACGATCTCGGCTTGAGCGCTCCGAACAAAATCGACACACGATCTCGATGAAATCGACACACGATCTCGACTTGGTCAACAGACAAAATCGGTTCCTTTAAAACGAATCACCAGCACACGTACAATTGATTTCCACTGATCTCACCAGATCCAAATTGAGTTTGTCGTCGCCACCTGCAACTCTCACCAAACTCTAATATCAATTGTAAGCTTCCAACAGATATTCAAATAGAATGCACCATACATGTCTTCCCATCACTTCACCGACGAGAAACACCATACGAGCCGACCAACGAATGTCTCTTCTACTCAGCAATTCAATGGAACTCTATTCCAAATGACCTCAAGAAGAATTCATCATGAGCAAACACTGACTCTCCAACTGACTGGCACTTTCTGGTTCATATGTCTTCAAGACGGTCCACCAAATTTGAGTGGAGAACACCAAACGCCATCACCGACTTCAGTAAACTGGATGCACATCCTCTTATGCAAGCTCAACTATCTTCATACCAGAAGATTAAAGGTTCATCGAGATTACAATACTTCACCTCTACGTGAAGTCCCAATCAGCTTCTCGAGAACCCAAATATACCATATAGCTTCATACGGGTTGCATCACCAAATGGTTGCGCCTTTATGGCTGCCTACGTACCTTGCCCAAGGGATCAAGCCAACCGTAATTCATTAAAATGAGCTCCACCGAGCTCAAGTACCTGTAACTGAATCTTCAGAGCAACTGATCTGGCTGAGTCATATGAATCTTCTTACTACCGTCATGAAGAACAACGACCTTCAATTTGAGCTTGTCGCGGTCATAAACTTGAGATTCATGCTTCTTCACCCACTTTCGTGGTTTTATCTTGGTTCTACTTGCTGCAAATAATTTGACGTTCTCATCAATTTCTTCAACCTGTTCAGCATTAAAACTGGCTACGTGATCTTCACCCAGTGTCACATCCAGTGAAGTCCTCACTGATACCGAACCAACTGGAGATGGAGTAGCATCAACCTCCACCACTGCGATACACCCTTGGTCTTCAGTCTCTCCACCTGCTGAGAGATGGTAGATTTCAACACTAAAGTCTCATCAAACGTGATATGCTGACTGAACACGATCTTCTTGTTTTTGGAGTCCCATAACCTGTAACCTTTCATATTTCTTTTGATACTCAAAAACACAAACTTTGTTGCTCGCGGATTCACCTTGCCATCTTTGGCAGCCGGACTTTCAAATACCCGCAACGGGCAGCTTTTTCAGACCAAACTTTCAGAGGAGTTTTACCTCCTATCGCAGTCGATGACAATCCATTTATGAGATGGTTAGCATATACAATCGCCTCAGCGCAAAACGATTTGTCTAATTGTGCATTAGATAACAAACATCGAGCCCTCTCTAGTAAGGAACGATTTATCTCTTTAGCCAACCCATTAATCCATTTGTGAAGTGAGTACAAATACCAGTGTTCTGTTTAAATTGTAGAAATTGGTTCTTGTATCTTTCAACATTACCAATTTGTAGCTCCTTGATCTTCCTACCAGCTGCTTCTCCATCATATCCTTCCACTTCATCAACATACCTAGGGCTTCATACTTTTGTCTCATGGGATACATCCAACAATGCCTAGATAAATTATCAATAAAAGAGACAAAGTACCTATGACCTCCAAGCAATGCAGTCTTAGCAGGTCCCCAAATACTTACGTGAACACAATCAAGAAGACCTTCAGAGTAGTGAGTAGTGGTGCTGAATTTCACCTTTTACTTGTCCAGAACGCCATGTTCACCCAATTTCATGTTGCAGGTAGATGCACCTTCCAATGATCCCTTCTTTGCTGAAGCTTGCAAAGACTTTTCTCCTCTGTGTCCGAGCTTCATCGGTCAGACCTGTGTGAAAACATCATCTAAAGAAATAAAAGTCTCCACCTGACCTGTAACTGTACTACCCTTCAAGTAGTAGAGATTATTTTGGCGGACGCCCTTCATAACCACCATTGATCTTTTAGTCATCTTGAGAACACCATCTCGTATGGATACCATAAGATCCAATGTTTTCAAAACACCAACAGAGATAAGATTGCTTTTGAGTTAAGGTACATACTCACTTCCTTTAATTCTCGTACTATCCCATCAAATATCTGAAAATACACCTAGAGGGGGGGTGAATAGATGTATGGCTAATCTAATGATAAATGATGCGGAATTAAAAACTAATTGCAATACATTATGTGTAACCAAAGAGTGTAGCTGAATTTCCAGTGAGGGGCTCTGAACTATCTCCAGATTCCTCTAAATAAGAGTTGAGGTGCTATATGAAGCTCTCTTGGTTCAACACAAGTATGGGCACACAAACAATATCAAGTATATAAGTGATATGAACAATATGAATCAATGCAAGATATAAATGAGAGAGAGTTTAGAGATAGTGGATCAATCGCAAATACTGAGATATGTTTCGAGGTTCGAGCCACTGCTACGTCCCTGCCTTCACACAGAAGGATTTTCACTATGTGTCTACACATGACCTCCCACATAGGGAACCTCCACTGAGGATTTGGAATACAAACTTAGAAGTACACAACTCCTCTCTCCAACAAAACAACCTCTACACAAGAGGCTAGGCACAACAAAAATCACTTTACACAAGAGGGATAAGGTACTAAGCCAAACAACAATCACCTCACCCAAGAGGGATAAGACACTAAGCCAAACTCCACCACAATCACCTCTACACAATAGGGATAGCTACAAACCCAAATCACAACCTCCTCTACACTTAAAGGGATAGGCACAAAGCCAAACCACAACAACAATCTTCTCTACACTAGAGGGATGAACACCAACCCAAAACAAAGTAGGGATTTACAACTTGATGATCACACAAAGAACACAAACCAATTTTCCTCACAAAAATAAGATCCTATAAATAGGATAGATATGATAGCTCAAGTGCGAGAAAACTAAGTGTTTGGAATGAAAAATAACAAAGAAAAACACTTGGGAAAAACACCAAATAGATATTAAAATCAAGATCAAAACCAATCTCCCAAAGGCTCTCTTTTCTTTGATTTTTCCAACACTTTAACACAAATAAAAATAAAACTTTGTAGCCCAAAAACTCTTTAAAATCTTGTAGCAAAACACTAGAAAAGATAGGAAATTTTGCTTCTAAAAAACCATCTGAAAAACAGCCCAAGAGATGGCTATTTATAAGCCTCTCAAAAATCTGCCCGTTGGCAGCAGGAAAGGGCAGAAATGCCCTTCCGGTCGACCGCTCGGTCGACCGGCGCAACGGTCATATTTCTGACCGTTGTGCCTCCGGTCGATCGGCCCTACCCTGTCGGTCGACCGCCCGGTCGACCGGCCGCAACCGACAGCTGGGTGCTTTCAGTCGGTCGACCGCCCTTCAAGGCTGGCCTATGCACGTTCCTCGTGCACATCGGTCGACTGGTCCGGTCGACCGCCAGCTGAATCTGGATGAAATTCTGGGACTTGAAACTTAGGTTATTTAATACCAATTAAATCACATAAATTTCACAAAAATAAGTTCTTATAAGATTTTGAATAACAAATATGTATGACCAAAAATCAACACATATTACAAACTATTTGAACTATTTTTGTGATATAGAAATTAGGCTTTAAACTGAAATCCGTATTTTTCAAAACTTGAATTTTGAAATGGAAAACCATTTTCTCCAAAACTTGTTTAAATACAAAAACATGATATTGAAATAAATTTGAAGCATATTGTATATGGATAGAATCCAATATACATATAAGATATATATCTATGTTTTTGACATAAAATTCAAAAATAAGTTTTGTTAATTACAAAACTCCAAACTCATGAATAAGATTATCAAAATAAGTTTTTCTAAATATATGAAGCGTGTATGTATATAGATCAAATTTAATATACATTAAATCATGTAAACTTGTTTTGATTCTATCTATTCATGAAAACCATATATACTTGAACTTGAAAATCAAAACCGGTTAAACCGAAAATAAATATATTGAAACTTTGTGTGTGTGAACTTGAGCATATCAACACTATCTATCTTTACACAAGATTTAAACCAACTAAACTAAATACAAACCGAAGTCTTATTGTAGAACTCCTTCTCCAAGTCGACTCGATCCAAATATGATCCAGCGAGCTTGACTCCAACTGAGTGCAAGATGCGATCTTGATGCGCGAGCTCTTGAATCAACATGTGTAAGCTCCAAAACTACTTTGTTGAAACTAAACACCTACTAAGATCTTGATCAAATATCTGAAACTAATTAAACACAAGATTATTAGTAAACTATAACTACATAAGTTAATCATCATCAAAAGTAGAGTGATGGGTCTTTGGGCCAGCAATCTCCCCCTTTTTGATGATGACAAAACTCATGGAGTTATATATGCATGGATTAAAGATAAGCTTCATAGAAGCTCCCCCTTAACTCATGCATAGCAATAAACAATAAGGATATTCAATAAAGTACATAAAAAAATAAAACATATATGCATAAATAAGGAAATAAACATGCACAGCAATTCTTTTCCTTTTTTGCATAAACAAGGAAATGAAATAAACATGCATATATAAACTCTCCAAATACTTCTCCCCTTTTTGTCAATTCATCAACAAAGGGGCGAAAGAAAAACAAGCAATAAAGATATATATGCGACATGCATTCATGAAGAGGAGAGACGTAAAGTTAACTCCCCCTGCATACATGCATTTATATGAAAAGAGATGACTAGACCCTAACTACATAAAGCATAATAAACAATGTATGAGTGAAAATGTTAATCTCCCCCTACACACGTGCATCACATAAAGAAGAGAGGTCAAGCTCCTCAAAGTGAGATACACTCAACATGAATCTATATACAGAGGAGATGTTAAGCTCCCCTTGCATATGAGTAATACATATCAAAACATTTTGAAATCACTTATAAAACAAATTTATGAATTTTCTTGAAGTCAACAAAATAAATTTTGATATCAATGAAATTAAATTATAGATACAAATTGAAAATTGTAGTCGACAAGAACAAATATTGGTACCACTTATAAATAAAATTTTTTAAGATATCAATAAAAGATTTTTGATACCAATTGAAAATAAAACATTGTAAGTTTGATACCAATTGAAATCAAATTGTACCAATTGAAAATATCTAGTAAATTTTTGATGCCAATTGAAAGTAAAAATCAAATTTTAGGTAAACACAACTCATTTTGCAATAAGGATACCAAATTGAGAATAATAACAATTTAAGATTATTGATACCAATATTGAAAATGTTAGCATATATCAAACAAAATATTTTTCATTATAAAGAGTGGGAGCAAGATATCAATTGAAAATAAAATCGATTGAAAGATAAAAACACGAATTTTCCCCCCTTATGAAATGCTAATAAAAATAATGCATAAGCTTGTATAAGATACCAATTGAAAAATAATTGTCATTATAGACTAAATCAAACTTAGTAAGAAATAATTTGTACTTTAAGATGTAAAGAATTGTAAGCACAGTCGAATCATATATATGTATGAAAATTGATATACCAATAAAAATTAATACTAATTGAAGTTTGAAGCATACATATATAAGAAAACATATATGAGTATACAAGAAGTAAAATATATGAAGATCATGTGTATAACTCATAAGTACCATCCTTTCATGCACATGTTTAAATAGATTTTCAATTTTGAGCATACAAGGTATGATCGCCCATCCAACCGCCCTTCGATGGTTGGGGTTTTCAAAAATCATGATGAAAATATTTTAGTATAATTTGGAAACTCTACCAATTGAAGAATAAAGACTAGTTTAAAGATAATTTAGAAAACTAGTACTAAATCCTTCAAGTAAGGAATAAAACATGAAGAATCCATGAAAACATGAAAATCACACGATCATCGACACTCAAATAGCAATAAAGCTTATATAACCTCATCAAAAAAATCATGATTAAACACCAAACATAGAGTGTAAAAAGTCATGCAATCAACAACATCATGAAAATAAGGCATTTTAAACTCATATGAAATTTCTTTCAATCAAAAACAAGAAAATCATAAAAATTTAATTTTCATCAAAATAATACCAACTTCAAGGCATATGTATGTTTCGTCTAAACTAGAAGTATACATACATATCCCAAACACAAGTGAGTCCATAATAAAAATTTGCATGAAAAGCAAGTGACTCTAGGATAGACATGTATATCTAAAGTTTTGACAAAATTGACATATACATGAAACTAAATACATTATTATGAAAACATATGCAAAAATAGGGAATACAAATTAAAATGTAAGAATCATCAAAACTAGGCTATACAAGTACATCTAATGGGTACAAATCAGCAACATAGTGCACACATATAATAATCAAATGTGGCTCACTTGTTGAACTAGTATTGGCACAAGTTTTAATGAAAACTACATCTAAACAAGTAATCAAAACATGAAGTATAGAAGAAAATATAAACCATTATAATCATTCTGTAAAATGCACATGTTTTAGACTAGAGTATACACAATAGCTAAACTATAGTGAGAACACAAAAGATGTAAATCCATATGAACATGAGTGTATCTCAAAAGACTATCTATGTATATCACATGTCTAATTTACATTGCATCTAATATAATAAACATGAAAAACAAAATATGCTAGAAATCAATAATATGAAAGCATGTAAACATAAATAAGGAGTTATAGATATTTACCAAAACCAAATAGGGCAAATCTCTAGATCTCCAAAATATGATGGTCCTCCCACTAAACTTCTCTTGAAAGTAATGCATCCAAAATTATCACCATTCAGTTCAGAACGCATCCACCATCAAGGCACCAATATCTCTCACGTCATGTGAGAGCCCACACCTACATCAAATATAATAGGGGTGAATCTTGGTACCCATACCTTATTGGGTCCATGGGGGTTAGCACCTTTCCTAACCCAAACAAATTTATTTACAAATTTGAAGTATTTAATCTATCATAATAAAATTTTACAAGGTAGCCCCTACGTCCACAATGCATCCAAGTGTACACATGAGCATACATAGCGTCATGTGTGTGAACATGAGAAGCATGTGTATGCCGTGATTTGTTAAATCATTTTTCAAAGATTTATTTCTATTTGAAACAAGTTCCAATTCTTTTGAAACCAAGTTTTGAAGACAAAATCTCATTTTTCTTCAAAACATCATCACAGTCATTTTTACTCTTTAAAATTTTATTTTCATTTAGAGCAAGGTCAAGTTGGGATTTCAAGGAGTCGCTTTCACTTGAAATCTCATCCCTCTCTTGCAAAACCAAATCAAGTTTTGAAAATAAAATTTTATTTTCTTCTTTTAATTCAAAGCTTTTCCTTTTCAAAACTTTGTACTTCACTAGCAAGTTTTCACAAACAATAGATAGTTCTTTATTTAATGCATCAGCATCCATGATGTCATCACCTGTAGAAATAACACAATCATCTAGTTGAGTTTTCGAATGTATCTCAAGGGTGTCATTCCCTTGGATCATGTAGCATGCTTCACCAGACTCATCTCCACTAGATCTTTCTCCACCAAGTTTGTCGTTTGAAGCTCGGGAAATGTCAAGGTATTCTACACTGCCAAAGCGGACAATGAGAAATCATAAAAAGATAATCTTAACTAAGTGTGCGCCTAAGTGCCTCTAAGGCTTGTGCATTGGATTCATATGCTTGTTATTATCAAGATAAGATTTCTTGGCTCATTCTAAGCTTTCATATATCGATGTTGGAAACATCAACATGGGAGGGGCAAGGTGATCCATGAGTGTATAAACTATATGTGTGCAAATGTAATATTAGATTAGCAATCCAAGATCTCACTCCTAAGTGGTTAAACCTAATATTAGGAGTGTAGGCTCTGATACCAATTGAAAAGACACCTAGAGGGGGATGAATAAGTGTATGGCTAATCTAATGACAAATGATGCGGAATTAAAAACTAACTGCAACACACCATGTGTAACCAAAAAGTGTAGCCGAATTCCCGGTGAGGGGCTATGAACTATCTCCTCTAGATTCCTCTAAATAAGAGTTGAGGTGCTATATGAAGCCCTCTTGGTTCAACACAAGTATGGGCACATAAACAATATCAAGCATATAAGTGATATGAACAATATGAATTAATGCAAAAATATAAGAGAGAGAGTTTAGAGATAGCGGATCAATCGCAAACACCGAGATATGTTTTGAGGTTCGAGCCACTATTCTACGTCCCCGCCTTCACACAGAAGGATTTCCACTAGGTGTCCACACAGGGAACTGAAAATCACCTAGAGAGGGGGTGAATAGGTGATAATGCTAATCAATGGACAAATTAAAAATTAAGAAGTAACAATCACCCAACAAGATTCACAAGATGAATGAAAGCAAGTAAATATAGCAATGATGATGATAAGAAAGAAATAAGTGCAAGTAAAGTAAAGTAAAGGAGTGCAAGAATGTAAACCAATCGCAAACACAAGGATATGTTATCGAGGTTCGAGCACCCAGCTCTACTCCCGCCTTCCCCAGAAGGATTCTAGCTACTTCCACTATCACAAAGAAATCACAATTACACCGGAGTACCCAACTCCACAATCTCAATTACAAGCAATTTCTGAGTAGTCAAAAGACCACAAACTCTCTCTTTCAAAAGTCTCTTCCCTTACAAAAGGTCCTTAGAGAACAATGAGTAGGAATGAAGCTCTTGTTGTAAGAGAAGAAAGAAAATTAAATCAGAGAGTATATCAAAAACACTTCAGAAAATGAGAGAGAATTTCAGCACAAAAACCAAGAAACAAAGCTCTTTTGAATGCCTTAAACTTTTGAATTTTTCTTGTAATAATTGTTGTAAACAATCTCTCCCCAAACACCCCTATTTATAGGAGAGGGCTAGGGTTAAGGTATAAAACATAATTAGGATTAATCAGAGAGTATAAGGTTTGAAATATATCCCTTAAACCAATTTTAAACACAAAAAGACAAAATTTAAAACAGCCCAGAAAATAGCCGTTTACTGTTCAACGGCTAGTCCGGTCGACCGGTCGGTCGACCGCCTATACAAAAATAGAGCCGTTACAGGCATACGGTCGACCGCCCGGTCGACCCAACAAACCCGAGAGCAAAGCTATTGCAGTCAGGTCGACCGCCCGGTCGACCGGCAAACATGCACACTGATACGTGCATCTGCCAGAACCACGGTCGACTTGTCCAGTCGACCGGACAAGACTGACACAGGCACGGTCGACTGGTGCGGTCGACCGGCTCAGGTCAAAAGATGAGTTTAAAACACAATTTTGAAAAGACTTTGATTTTTATGAAAAATATCTTTAAATAGTACTAAGTATAAAACTTAAAAATTGATTTGTAGGCAGAGGATTTTGTATCAAAAATATTTTGTACATTTTATAGAAAATCATCTTAGAAACAATATGTGCGCAAAAACGTGTGTGATTGAGCTTCAAACCTATCCATCATTCTTAACAAAATTCTAAACCTATAAAACTAAAAACAAATCTTGTTGAGCAATCTTCAAGTCTTGAGCCATGCTATGCCTTGCTAGAGCCCCTTCTTCTATGTTCCTTCCTTGATATGCAATATGCCTTCTTTGCTTCATGAAACCTAGAAGTTGTTGAGCTAAGCAATGGCCTCCAAATATGGTACTAACCTGAAACTTATCTTAAACAAACTCATTAGTACCAAATAGCACTAATTTGGTTTGTCATCATCAAAACTCAATAAATGGAGAGTGTAACCTTTTGGGCCAACAATCTCCCCCTTTTTGATGATGACAAAACAAATAGGCTACAAGATAAAAATATAGGGGAGGAGAAAACTCCCCCTCAAATTATGCTATATAAAGAAGACATTTAAACTCAAAACACAAGAATTCGTTGAAAACATAAAAACATATATGCTCTTGATACCAATTTAAACCATTGAAACAATAATGAAAATCACATGTTATTTTCTTGATACTAACAAAACACAAGAATTCTCAAAACGCATGAAAACAAAACAAGACAACAAAAACATATATAAACTCATATAAACTCATATGGAACCAAGACCATATAAATTTATTTTTATCATGCACTAACTTATTCTCCCCTTTTTGTCATACATCAAAAAGAGTTAGGAATCACATGTTTAATCAATAATACAAACATTAAGTTATTCACAAATAAACGAAAATCTAGCAAAATCAAGAGGTTTAGTGAAAATATCGGCTAGTTGCAAATCCGTAGAAACATAATCAATATCTATATCTCTTTCTCAAAATGATCTCTAAGAAAGTGATATCTAATCTCAATGTGCTTGGTCTTACTATGTTGATTTGCATTCTTAGTCATGTGTATAGTACTAGTATTATCACAAAATATTTTTATATGATCAAAATGCAAATCAAAATCAAGGAGAGTATGTTTCATCCAAAGGACTTGTGCACAACAAGCCCCCGCGGCAACATACTCCGCCTCGGCGGTTGAGAGTGCTACGGAATTTGTTTCCTAGAGGACATGAAACAAGACAATTACCAAGAAATTAACATGTCCCACTAGTACTCTTTCTATCTACTCTACAACCCGCATAGTCGGCATCCGAATAACTCGTCATTGAGAAATCTCCGGTTTTCGGATACCATAGACCCATCCCAATAGTGCCCTTAATATAACGAATAATGCGTTTTACCGCAATAAGATGGGACTCTTTAGGACACGATTGAAATCTAGCACAAAGACACACACTAAACATGATATCCGGCCTACTTGCCGTTAAATATAAAAGACTTCCTATCATGCTTCTATATAATTTAATATCAACATCTTTACCTTGGTTATCTTTATCAAGCTTGGTTGTAGTTGCCATGGGAGTGTTGCAAGTCTTTGAGCCTTCAAGTCCAAACTTCTTTACGAGTTCCTTTGCGTACTTGGCTTGACTTATGAACGTCTCGTTTTGCAATTGCTTGATTTGGAGTCCAAGGAAGAAATTGAGCTCACCCATTGAAGACATTTCAAATTCAAGTTGCATGACCCTTTCAAAATCCTTGCATAAAAGCTCATTAGTAGAACCAAAAATTATATCATCTACATAAATTTGCACAATTAATATATCATTATCAACATGCTTAGTAAATAGAGTTGTGTCTACTTTGCCTTTAACAAAATCATTTGAAATTAGAAAACTAGAAAGCCTTTCATACCAAGCTCTAGGAGCTTGTTTCAATCCATATAAAGTTTTATCAAGTTTGAAAACAAAATCGGGATGAACATGATCAACAAAACAGGGAGGTTGAGAAACATAAACTTCTTCATTAATAAAACCATTCAAAAATGCACTTTTCACATCCATTTGAAAAAGTTTAAAATTTTTGAAAGATGCAAAAGCTAGTGTCATCCGTATGGCTTCAAGCCGTGCTACGGGTGCAAAGGTCTCCTCAAAGTCAATTCCCTCAACTTGAGTGTAACCTTGAGCCACTAACCTAGCTTTATTCCTAATGACATTTCCGGACTCATCCATCTTGTTTCTAAAGATCCACTTAGTACCAATTATTGGTCTATCGTGGGGCTTAGGAACAAGGTGCCAAACTTGGTTGCGCTCAAATTGATTGAGTTCCTCTTGCATGGCAAGCAACCAATATGGGTCTGTCTCGGCTTCGAGAATGCCTTTGGGTTCAAAATGAGAAATGAAAGCAAAGTTACCACATAGGTCATGGAGTTTGGAGCGCGTTGTGACTCCTTTAGATGCATCACCCAAGATGAGCTCCTTAGGATGATTTGTAGCGTATCTCCAAGCTTTAGGAAGCGGTTGAGAGCTTTCCTCTTTATCCTCTTGAACATCACAATTGATTCTTGCTTTTCTTCTTGAGCGGGTGAGTCCTTCAAGGATAGTCTCTCCATGTCTTCACCTAATGGTTCAATCTCTACAACATTCTCAACAAACACATTAGATTCTTTAAATTTAACATGCATGGTTTCTTCAATAGTATGTGAAGATCTATTAAATACTCTATATGCTTTACTAGTAGAAAAATATCCAACAAAGATAGCTTCATAAGCCTTAGCATCAAATTTACTCAAATTCTCCTTAGTATTTAAAACAAAACACTTGCATCCAAAAACCTTAAAATATGCAACATTAGGTTTTCTAGAATGATACATTTCAAAAGATGTTTTGGAAGAATTCTTACACACATAAATACGATTTGAAATATAGCATGCGGTGTTTACGGCCTCGGCCCATAAATATTGAGGGAGGTCATATTCACTTATCATTGTCCTAGCTATCTCTTGAAGTGTTCTATTTTTCCTTTCTACTACTCCATTTTGTTGTGGAGTCCTAGGACAAGACATTTCATGCTTGATTCCCTTTTCATCACAATAAGTCATGAAGAGTTGGTTAACAAACTCACCACCTCTATCACTCCTTATTCTCAAAATCGAAAGGCCTTTTTCTTTTTCAACCCTTTTTCGAAAAATTTTGAAGTGAGAAAAAGTTTGATCTTTATTTTGCAAGAAGAAAACCCAAGAGAAATGGGAAAAATCATCAACTAAAACAAATGCAAATCTACTACCATTTAAACTTTTAGTTTGTGTTGGTCCAAAAGATCCATATGAATTAGTTCTAAGGGCCTAGTAGTCATGATATCCTTAATTGGTTTGAAGGAAGACTTGGTTTGTTTCCCAAGTTGGCACGCACCACAAATGCGGTCTTTCTCAAACTTCAAGTAAGGTATACCCTTTACTAAATCCTTAGAATTAATTCTAGCAAGATGGTCAAAAAATGCATGTCCTAATCTTCTATGCCAAAGCCAAGAATTTTCATCAAAAGCATTCAAGCATTTAGTAGAACAATCTAAATTAAGCATGTCAATGATATAAACATTATTATCACGAAAACCGGTAAGAATACAAACATCGGATTTAACATCAAAAATCTTGCAAAAGAGTCATCAAAAAACAACTTTAAGTCCACGGTCACAAAGTTGACTAATGCTAAGCAAATTATGTTTTAAACCATCTACTAAAACAACATTCTCTATAATAGGAGATGCACCAATTTGAATGTTACCTATACCGATGATAGTTCCTTTGGAGTCATCCCCGAAGGTGACGGAGCCACCTTCTAAGTACCTTGATAGGGTTGTAAAGTTATTGATGTCCCATGTCATGTGTCTTGAACAACCACTATCAAGGTACAACCGCTCCCTACGTCTTGGAGCCTTGGTGTGTACCTACATCAAATAATTTAGGACTTGATTTTGGTACCCACATTTTCTTAGGTCCTAGAGGGTTAGTTTCATTAACCCAAACAAGATTATTTGATCTATTAACTTGGTCATAACAAAATTTAGCTAAATGTCCATTCTTACCACAATATGTGCATCTATATACTCTACCATATTTGAAAGCATAATGAGTGTGTGATTTGTGAGCATGAGAGTTGTGAGCATGAAAAGATTTAGCATGTGTAGTGTGAGCATGTGAATTTTTAGCATGAGAGGTGTGCTTTTTGGAAAACTTTTCTTCAAGTTTCTTAGTGTTAAAAGCACAATCTTTCAAAACTTTTTCAAAATCAACCATTTTAATTTTTAAAGAGGAAATTTCTTTTTCATCAACAATAGGAGATTTTCCCTTACAAGAAACCTTGTAGGCATTAAACTCATTTTGAATAGAAATGAGATTAGAAGAAATATCATCCTTTCTTTAGAAACCATAGCAAGTTGATTTTTGAGAAAAGCAACTTCCTTTTGCAATTTAAGCATTCAAGTTTCTTGTTATCATAAGTTTCGAAAAGTTCAACAAAAGCATGTACAAGAACTTCCTTACTTAATTCATCATCTTCATCATCAAGAGATTGAGAGGTTACCTTTGGAGTGTTTGTCATGAAACACATGTTTGCCGTATCCACCTCTTCTTCGGACTCGCTTTCTGAATCCCACGTTGCCTTGTATGCTTTCTTTTCCTCCGGCTTCTTTGGCTTGAAGGAGGAAGTCATTTTCTTCTTGAACTCCGGGCAATCCGCCATGATATGTCCGGGTTTGCGGCAATTGTAGCAAATGATCCTTCTCTCCTCTTTGCCTTCAAATTTTCTCCGGAAGTTGAGCTTGTTCTTCCGGTACAACCTCTTGACGTTCCGCACAAGTAGAGTTAGCTCCTCATCTTCTTCTTCGTTTTCTTCATCGTCATCATTGGTGGATGAAGTCTTGAAGGCTATGGATTTCTTCTTTGAAGTAGTGGCCTCTTCTCTTGCCTTCTTCTCTATCTCATGGGTCTTAAGGTTCCCAATGAGACTAATGAGGTCCATCTCGTCCTTGTCGTTCAATTCTTTTAAGGTGGTGGCCTTTATCTCCCATGAAGACGGAAGAGCCCGAATCACTTTCCGCACCTTTTGATCGTTGGAGATGTCATCACCTAAGGAAGAAAGACCATTAGTGATTTTAGTAAATCTTGTAATCATACTATCAATAGACTCATCATCAATCATTTTAAATGACTCATATTGGGACCTCAAGAGATCTATCTTAGCTCTCTTGACTTGTGAAGTCCCTTCGTGTGTGACCAATAAATGTTGCCAAATCTCATAGGCGGATTGGCAATGAATTACCCGTGTAAGGTCATCCTCATTCAAGGCGGTTAATAGGGAGTTTTGGGCCTTGGAGTTGCCTCATATTCTCTAAAGTTGAAGTCGGTCCAAGTGCTCTCATCACCATCGGGTGCTACATAGGGTTTGGTCAAGGACTTGGCCACTAAGCTACCCAAAGATTGCAAAAATATAGTCATCCTAACCTTCCAAATAGGGAAATTAAGTCCATCAAATTTAGGAGGGGTTTAATGCTATCGGCCATGTTACTAGTGTATGAATGTATGAATGAAAATGTTGATTAGCAAATTTTAAGGATCTCTCTATGGATGTTAAGCCAAAACCTAGAGTCCAAGCTCTGATACCAATTGAAAATCACCTAGAGGGGGGGTGAATAGGTGATAATGCTAATCAATGGACAAATTAAAAATTAAGAAGTAACAATCACCCAACAAGATTCACAAGATGAATGAAAGCAAGTAAATATAACAATGATGATGATAAGTAAGAAATAAGTGCAAGTAAAGTAAAGTAAAGGAGTGCAAGAATGTAAACCAATCGCAAATACAAGGATATGTTATCGAGGTTCGAGCACCCAGCTCTACTCCCCGCCTTCCCCAGAAGGATTCTAGCTACTTCCACTATCACAAAGAAATCACAATTACACCGGAGTACCCAACTCCACAATCTCAATTACAAGCAATTCTGAGTAGTCAAAAGACCACAAACTCTCTCTTTCAAAAGTCTCTTCCCTTACAAAAGGTCCTTAGAGAACAATGAGTAGGAATGAAGCTCTTGTTGTAAGAGAAGAAAGAAAATTAAATCAGAGAGTATTTTAAAAACACTTCAGAAAATGAGAGAGAATTTCAGCACAAAAACCAAGAAACAAAGCTCTTTTGAATGCCTTAAACTTTTGAATTTTTCTTGTAATAATTGTTGTAAACAATCTCTCCCCAAACACCCCTATTTATAGGAGAGGGCTAGGGTTAAGGTATAAAACATAATTAGGATTAATCAGAGAGTATTAGGTTTGAAATATATCCCTTAAACCAATTTTAAACACAAAAAGACAAAATTTAAAACAGCCCAGAAAATAGCCGTTTACTGTTCAACGGCTAGACCGGTCGACCGGTCGGTCGACCGCCTATACAAAAATATAGCCGTTACAGGCATACGGTCGACCGCCCGGTCGACCCAACAAACCCGAGAGCAAAGCTAATGCAGTCAGGTCGACCGCCCGGTCGACCGGCAAACATGCACACTGATACGTGCATCTGCCAGAACCACGGTCAACTTGTCGGTCGACCGGACAAGACTGACACAGGCTGTAATACCCTCTCCCGGAATACGTACTTAGTTACGTATTCAGTCTTTCGATCGTATTTTTCGATTTACCATCCGTATTTGACCAATTTCAATTTCAAATATCATTTTTCAATATTTTAGATTTTTTGTGATTTTCTGGAATTTTCTGGAATTAAAATGAATTTCTTCAAGACGGTGTCGGCCAGTACCGCTGGCCGATTTCCGAATTTTATCTTCCAAACTGTTAGGAATTTTAGAAAGTCCTTAGATTTTATTGCTTAGAATCATATTTCTTACTTATACACTTTTTCTGAGAATTTTATGAATTTATGAAAATTCCTTCGGAGTCGGTAAATAACTGATTCCGGGATTTTTAATTAAAAATCTATACAGTATTTCTTCAAACGAATTTCACCATGAGTCTTCAAATATTTTCTTGATTTTTGGTAAAATTTTCAGACCAATCCGAGATACTTGAAATTCGGACCTTTTTTCAAAAATTGCAAAATTCCAATTCCACTTCATTTCCACCTCATTTCCCACTCACACTTCACCTAACCCCACTCACTCTCCCTCTCCCACAGCCGGCCAAGTGGCCAAAGAGAGGACACTCACCTCACCCCTCCTTTTGCAAGAAAACCCTTCCCTTTCACTTTAATTCCTCTCCCTTTACAAAAATCACAAACCTATATGCATTGTCATTGCAAATTGCCCTTTTTCTCATTTCTTCACCAAGAGAAGAAATCTTCTTCAAAATTCCCTTCTCCTTCCACAACTGAACCCTAGCTCCAAGATCACTTCAAGACCTTTCCCTCCAGCCCAAGGCAACTCCAAGAGCACTTCTTCAACCTCAAGCTTCAACAACAAGTGTGGAGTGAAGCCATCATCTCCATCCTTGAATCAAGTCACAATTGAACCTATCCCAAGTGAGTATTTCACTCACCAAGACTTGTATTAGCCCTAGAATACTTGTATCTACACTTCTTGTACACCTAGGTCACCAAAAACCACGAATTGAACCATCAAACACACTTCCAGAAATTCTGATCTGCTCACTGTTCTTCACAGTATTAGTCGACTCATCATAGGAACTAGTCGACTAGAACACTTAGCTGAAACTTAGTTTTCTGGAAAAACCCAGTATTAGTCGACTTGCCCCAAATATTAGTCGACTAACAACTCTCTGGAAACCCATATTAGTCGACTCCTAAATTTACCTAGTCGACTAATCCTTCCTGGACCAGAAACCCAACTTTCTGTATCAGCAGACTTGGTCGACTTAAGTGCCCATTAGTCGACTAGAACTCCTATTAGTCGACTAACCTTCCTACCCTAGTCGACTAATTTTCCCTGAAACAGAATTCTAACTCTCTGTATCCCAGTATTAGTCGACTAACCCTTACCCCTAGTCGACTAATCCTGACTGTGTGTCATAGTTAATTTCTGTTCTGAATTTGGTTCTTATACTTGATACATGTGTATTATATCTTGCTTGTTCATGCTTCAATACTGGCTCAACATGACTTATTACTGAATGGATGTATCTCTTGTTACCTCATGACTTATTATTGCATATACTCGTTTCATGACATGTTAAACAGTAATATCACCACTTATCATGCCATCTCTTAAAACTAAGCATGATACACTTGACTTTTACATAAAAGCACCAACTTACATATGGGTCGGGGGAAATATGCGGATATCGATATGTGTTCGTGTTTACAGTGGTATTAGGTTGTGCACTATATTTTCCGGTCTTACCTGCGGTACTCCAGGGGACCGAGGGGAGTGCTTCTCCCTTTCCTGTTTACTGTCATGACAAGGGCATACATAAGACCCTCCTGTTAGCCTAGCGGCAGGTTCCGTCTTCAAGCAACGGAACAATCCTGGGCCGTGGTCCCGGGTATGCACGGGACCCACTGTAAACATAGTTCGTCGATACAACCGCTGTTTCCAATAACAACCTTGTTTTACTAGGATATGGATCTATGTGCTCTGGGACGCTGGATCACATAGCTAGATATCACAGTAAGACGAGTAACAATAATAAGACATTAACTATAGATTCATTGCATATGATCTTACCTTATTGAGTTTACATCGCTTGTTATTCGTTGCTATTTATTGTAACTTCATTACCTCTATTCATGATCCTTATGTCACTTGACTATCTTTTATTTGTTATTATATGTCTTGACCCTTTGGATTTGCATATTCAGATTCTGAGACTTGGGACGAAGTGGAGCCTTCCACAGAGGACCGGGCCTATCTTTCTGAGCAGGCTGACCAGCTCTAGTCTCCTCGTGCCGACTCTTCCTTTTGGTTCACGGGATCTCCACCCATTTCGTGAGCACTTTTGTATTTTGGATTGTATATCGTTCTTTTGGACTTGGGTTGTGATAAAGGACACTTGTAAAGTGATTTTGCTTATCATAACTTGTATAACTTTGTATTTATCTTTTGTAAGTTGGCATATGAATATACCACGCTGTGTGTTGTACTCTGATACTTGTTGTACTTAATGCTTAGCGTATATACGTGGGGGCACCATCTGACCTACGTATATGCGTTGCAGTAACGTTCTCGTATCATTGGGATCGGGGCGTTACAGGTTGGTATCAGAGCCTAGGCTCTCAAACCTAAAAGTACAACCAAGTGGCAAATTCTAGTGATTTGCTAATGCCAACTACAATGTACAAAGTTATATAGTCCTTCTTGACTTCGTCCTTGATTCATTCCTCGTATCCTAAACTCCTTCCCTTTGTTTCCAATTCCAGATCTTATCCCTTTCGGTATGGAGAGACGTTCGGGTCGCAACAATGTCGGGCAAGTACCGAATGGACCCGTAGGAGGAGAGGGTGCTGATATCCTGAGGATCATTCAGACTATGCTGGGAAACCAGCAACAGCAGATGGAGAATCAGCAGCAGCAGACTGAGCTCCTCAGGCAGGAGTTGGCAGCCCGAAGGAGCAGAAGCCGGGGAACATCTCAGACTTCCGACGGCTACAGCCGGCCGTATTCACGGGAGTCGAGAGGCCATTGGAGGCTGAACAGTGGTTAACAGACACCACCGATCTGCTGAACGCCGCCAGGGTGCCTAAGGAGAACCAAGTGGAGGTTGCAAAGATCCAGCTGAAGGACATAGCCAGGACTTGGTGGCTTGCAGAGGAGGCTCGCTTGAAGAAGCCTATCTCTTGGGATACGTTCTCCAAGAGCTTTTATAGCAGGTTCTTTCCCGCCACTGCTCAGAAGGACATGGAGGAGCAGTTCATCAGGCTTCAACAGGGGAACAGATCCGTGGATGAGTATGCTGCAGAATTCCTCAGGCTGAGTCGCTTTGCCCCTTACATGGTGTCAGATGAAGAGAAGAGGGCAAGCAGGTTTCAGCAGGGTTTACAGATGGAGATCCAGATGTTTCTGATGCCCCAGCAGCTGAAGACCTATGCTGAGGTTCTCACCATCGCTCGAGAGGTGGAGCGTGGGTTTCAGAAGAAGCAAGAGAACCAGGCCATGAAGAGGCCGTTTGTGCCGGTGGGCAGAGGAGGACCATCCAGAGCAGCGAAGGTCCAGGCCAGGCAACCATTCAGGGCAGTTCCTTACCAGGTGGCTCGACCAGGTCTTATCTGCAATTTCTGCCAGAAACCAGGACACTCTCAGCAGGATTGCCGGAGGGCAAACGGATGGTGTTTGGTGTGTGGAGCACGAGACCATGCCGTGGAGACCTGTCCGCACAGGAGAGTGGGGTTTGCTAATCAAACCTTGCCGGCACCTCAAGGGCAGAATGTACAGAGGGTACTACCAGGGCCAGTTGGGCAGAGGCACCAGGGACCAGTGATGAGGAGAGCTCTTCCCCTTCCTCCACCGCATGTTGCTCGCCCAGTGCAGAGAGGAGCCCGGACAGCAGCAGGGCGTGGCAGAGGTCAGGCCTACAACCTGACAGCAGAGGAGGCTGAGGCTTCAGAGGAGGTGATTACAGGTAACATCAGAGTTCATTCTATACCTGTTCTCGCTCTCTTCGATTCGGGTGCATCCCACTGTTATATCTCCGACCATTTTGTGGCTGTTCATTCCATACCTGTTAAGGCTTTAGACCACAAGTGGGAGATAAGTACCGGGAATGGGGTAGTTATATCTTCTAGAGTTTGTGCTGACTGTCCAGTGGAACTTTGTGGGAAGACCTTGGCCATAGATATGCTCGTACTAGACACCAAAGGGTACGACGTAATCTTAGGCATGACCTGGCTCAGTCAGTACTATGCAGTGATTGACTGTAGAGGGAGGAAGATCAATTTCAGAATCCCTCATCAGCCGGAGTTCCAGTTTAGTGGAGAGGTGAAGCCTGCTAAGAAGGAGATTCAGATGACCACTTCGGAGGTTCTGAAGGGAGTGCCAGTGTGGGATGAGTTTCCAGAAGTCTTTGCTGAGGTCTCAGGGTTTCCACCGGAGAGGATAATTGAGTTCTCCATTGATACAATTCCAGGAGCAGCTCCTATATCCAAGGCTCCGTACAGGATGGCACCGACAGAGTTGGAGATCTTGAAGAAGCAACTGCAGGAGTATTCGGACAAGGGATTGATTCGGCCAAGCACTTCACCATGGGGAGCTCCAGTGCTCTTGGCGAATAAGAAGGATGGTGGTAAGAGGCTTTGTATTGATTATAGGGGTTGAACAAGGTCACCATCAAGAACAAGTATCCCTTGCCCCGGATTGATGATTTGTTTGATCAGCTCCATGGAGCCCGTGTATTTTCTAAGTTAGATTTGCAGTCGGGTTACCATCAGCTGAGGGTGAAGAAAGGAGGATGTTCCGAAGACGGCATTCAGGACCCGTTATGGCCACTATGAATTTCTAGTTATGCCTTTCGGAGTCACCAATGCCCCTGCGGTTTTCATGGATTTGATGAATCGAGTGTTCTCCCCTTACCTAGATCAGTTTGTAGTTGTATTCATAGATGACATCCTGATCTATTCAAGGAATGAGAAGGAGCATGCAGAGCACTTGAGGATTGTGTTGCAGACTCTCCAGCAGGAGCAGCTTCATGCCAAGAGGAGCAAGTGTGAATTCTGGTTGGACAGCATAGCTTTCCTTGGACACATAGTTTCAGCAGAAGGAATTTCAGTTGATCCTAGTAAAGTCCAGGCAGTGCAGAATTGGCCAGTTCCGAAGACGGTGACTGAGATTAAGAGTTTCTTGGGCTAGCCGGATATTACAGGCGCTTTGTCCAGGATTTCTCTAGGATTGCAGCTCCGTTGACCAGGCTCACCAGAAAAGGGGAGAGATACTTATGGACAGAAGATTGTGATGCAGCATTTGAGCAGTTGAAGCAGAGGCTTATCACAGCCCCAATCTTGAGGACTCCTTCAGGAAGAGGAGGGATGGTCATTTTCTGTGATGCATCAGGTAAAGGCCTGGGGTGTGTGCTTATGCAACATGATCATGTTATAGCATATGCATCTAGGCAGTTGAAGCCTCATGAGAGGAATTACCCAACTCATGACTTGGAGTTGGCAGCTGTGATATTTGCTTTGAAGATCTGGAGACACTACCTTCTGGGAGACAAAGTGTTGATATACACAGACCACAAGAGCCTCAAGTATATTTTCTCACAGAAGGAGTTGAATATGAGGCAGAGGAGGTGGTTGGAGCTTATGGCGGACTACGATATTGACTTGCAGTATCATCCAGGCAAAGTCAATACCGTACCGGATGCACTGAGCAGGATGCCAGAGAACAGAGTGCTAGTCCACCTCACGCAGCAGAGGGAGTTGATTCAGGAATTCATCAGATTGGATTTGATGTTGGTGCAAGGAGGTGATAAGGCCGGGCAGTTCATGGCTTTACAGATCCAGTCATCATTGATAGAGGAGATCAAGGAAGCTCAGAAGGAGGACCCAGATTGCAGACATTCAGAGCTCAGGTGGAGGCTGGATTGAGGACGGATATCTGCATTCACCCAGATGGTGTATTGTATTTTGGAGATAGACTTTGTGTTCCCCGAGGAGAAGTCAGACAGAAGATTTTGGAGGAATCACACAGTTCAGCTTATTCTATACACCCTGGGGGAAACAAGATGTACCAGGACCTGAAGAAGCACTTTTGGTGGAATGCTATGAAGAGGGAGATAGCCCAGTTTGTTGCCAAGTGCTTGGTTTGCCAGCAGATAAAGATCGAGCATCAGAGACCAGCTGGACTTCTTCAACCTTTGCCGATACCCGAATGGAAGTGGGAGCATATCACCATGGATTTTGTGACGGCATTACCTCGGAGTCCCAGGGGTAATAATGCGGTGTGGGTGATGGTTGATCGCCTCACCAAGTCAGCTCACTTCATACCATTCAGGGTAGGCCAGTCGACAGAGGTTCTGGCAGATAAGTATATGAAGGAGGTGGTTCGTCTGCATGGAGTTCCAGTTAGTATTGTGTCAGATAGAGACACCAGATTCAGATCTCATTTCTGGGAGAGTCTCCAAGAAAGTCTGGGAACTCGTCTGAAATTCAGTACTTCTTATCATCCTCAGACAGACGGACAATCTGAGAGGACTATCCAGATCCTTGAAGATATGTTGAGGGCTTGCATGATTGACTTTGGGGGATCTTGGGAAGACCATCTTCACTTGGCCGAGTTTTCATATAACAACAGCTACCAGGCAAGTATTAAGATGGCACCCTTTGAGGCATTGTATGGTAGGAAGTGCCGATCACCGATTTGTTGGGATGAAGTCGGTGAGAGGAGTCTTTTGGGACCAGAGATTCTGATGCAGACTACAGAGAAAGTCAGGGTTATCAGAAATCATCTCAGGGCTGCTCAGAGTAGGCAGAAGAGTTGGGCAGACACTCGGAGAAGGCCATTGGAGTTCCAGGTTGGAGATCATGTATTCTTGAGGATATCACCTACCAAGGGGGTGATCCGGTTCGGTACTCGTGGGAAGCTAAGTCCAAGGTATATTGGCCCATTCGAGATCCTGGATCGTGTGGGAGATGTGTCCTATAGATTGGCATTACCGCCATCTTTGGACGGGGTGCATAATGTCTTCCACGTGTCTCAGTTGAGGAAGTATGTCAGGGATGACAGCCATATTCTGGATCATTCCGAGCTGGAGCTACAACCGGATTTATCATACCAAGAACAGCCGTTGGCCATCCTGGATAGGAGTGTCAAGTCACTGAAGAGCAGAGCTATTCCATTGGTATTGGTGTCATGGAACAGGCATGCGCCAGGAGAGGCCACTTGGGAGCGAGAGGACGTTATCCGGGATCGTTATCCTCATCTTTTCACATCTTGATTGGGTAAGACTCTTTTCTTCTACTCTCCTTTACCGTTATCTTTCCTTGTATCCATATCTATCTGTTGCTTTTCCTGTTATCTTTCACCTTATGAAATTTCGAGGACGAATTTTTGTAAGGTGGGTAGATTGTAATACCCCTCTCCCGGAATACGTACTTAGTTACGTATTCAGTCTTTCGATCGTATTTTCCGATTTACCATCCGTATTTGACCAATTTCAATTTCAAATATCATTTTTCAATATTTTAGATTTTTGTGATTTTCTGGAATTTTCTGGAATTAAAATGAATTTCTTCAAGACCGGTGTCGGCCAGTACCGCTGGCCGATTTCCGAATTTTTATCTTCCAAACTGTTAGGAATTTTTAGAAAGTCCTTTAGACTTTATTGCTTAGAATCATATTTCTTACTTATACACTTTTTCTGAGAATTTTATGAATTTATGAAAATTCCTTCGGAGTCGGTAAATAACTGATTCCGGGATTTTTAATTAAAAATCTATACAGTATTTCTTCAAACGAATTTCACCATGAGTCTTCAAATATTTTTCTTGATTTTGGTAAAATTTTCAGACCAATCCGAGATACTTGAAATTCGGACCTTTTTTCAAAAATTGCAAAATTCCAATTCCACTTCATTTCCACCTCATTTCCCACTCACACTTCACCTAACCCCACTCACTCTCTCCCTCTCCCACAGCCGGCCAAGTGGCCAAAGAGAGGACACTCACCTCACCCCTCCTTTTGCAAGAAAACCCTTCCCTTTCACTTTAATTCCTCTCCCTTTACAAAAATCACAAACCTATATGCATTGTCATTTGCAAATTGCCCTTTTTCTCATTTCTTCACCAAGAGAAGAAATCTTCTTCAAAATTCCCTTCTCCTTCCACAACTGAACCCTAGCTCCAAGATCACTTCAAGACCTTTCCCTCCAGCCCAAGGCAACTCCAAGAGCACTTCTTCAACCTCAAGCTTCAACAACAAGTGTGGAGTGAAGCCATCATCTCCATCCTTGAATCAAGTCACAATTGAACCTATCCCAAGTGAGTATTTCACTCACCAAGACTTGTATTAGCCCTAGAATACTTGTATCTACACTTCTTGTACACCTAGGTCACCAAAAACCACGAATTGAACCATCAAACACACTTTCAGAAATTCTGATCTGCTCACTGTTCTTCACAGTATTAGTCGACTCATCATAGGAACTAGTCGACTAGAACACTTAGCTGAAACTTAGTTTTCTGGAAAAACCCAGTATTAGTCGACTTGCCCCAAATATTAGTCGACTAACAACTCTCTGGAAACCCATATTAGTCGACTCCTAAATTTACCTAGTCGACTAATCCTTCCTGGACCAGAAACCCAACTTTCTGTATCAGCAGACTTGGTCGACTTAAGTGCCCATTAGTCGACTAGAACTCCCTATTAGTCGACTAACCTTCCTACCCTAGTCGACTAATTTTCCCTGAAACAGAATTCTAACTCTCTGTATCCCAGTATTAGTCGACTAACCCTTACCCCTAGTCGACTAATCCTGACTGTGTGTCATAGTTAATTTCTGTTCTGAATTTGGTTCTTATACTTGATACATGTGTATTATATCTTGCTTGTTCATGCTTCAATACTGGCTCAACATGACTTATTACTGAATGGATGTATCTCTTGTTACCTCATGACTTATTATTGCATATACTCGTTTCATGACATGTTAAACAGTAATATCACCACTTATCATGCCATCTCTTAAAACTAAGCATGATACACTTGACTTTTACATAAAAAGCACCAACTTACATATGGGTCGGGGGAAATATGCGGATATCGATATGTGTTCGTGTTTACAGTGGTATTAGGTTGTGCACTATATTTTTCGGTCTTACCTGCGGTACTCCAGGGGACCGAGGGGAGTGCTTCCTCCCTTTCCTGTTTACTGTCATGACAAGGGCATACATAAGACCCTCCTGTTAGCCTAGCGGCAGGTTCCGTCTTCAAGCAACGGAACAATCCTGGGCCGTGGTCCCGGGTATGCACGGGACCCACTGTAAACATAGTTCGTCGATACAACCGCTGTTTCCAATAACAACCTTGTTTTACTAGGATATGGATCTATGTGCTCTGGGACGCTGGATCACATAGCTAGATATCACAGTAAGACGAGTAACAATAATAAGACATTAACTATAGATTCATTGCATATGATCTTACCTTATTGAGTTTACATCGCTTGTTATTCGTTGCTATTTATTGTAACTTCATTACCTCTATTCATGATCCTTATGTCACTTGACTATCTTTTATTTGTTATTATATGTCTTGACCCTTTGGATTTGCATATTCAGATTCTGAGACTTGGGACGAAGTGGAGCCTTCCACAGAGGACCGGGCCTATCTTTCTGAGCAGGCTGACCAGCTCTAGTCTCCTCGTGCCGACTCTTCCTTTTGGTTCACGGGATCTCCACCCATTTCGTGAGCACTTTTGTATTTTGGATTGTATATCGTTCTTTTGGACTTGGGTTGTGATAAAGGACACTTGTAAAGTGATTTTGCTTATCATAACTTGTATAACTTTGTATTTATCTTTTGTAAGTTGGCATATGAATATACCACGCTGTGTGTTGTACTCTGATACTTGTTGTACTTAATGCTTAGCGTATATACGTGGGGGCACCATCTGACCTACGTATATGCGTTGCAGTAACGTTCTCGTATCATTGGGATCGGGGCGTTACACAGGCACGGTCGACTGGTGCGGTCGACCGGCTCAGGTCAAAAGATGAGTTTAAAACACAATTTTGAAAAGACTTTGATTTTTATGAAAAATATCTTTAAATAGTACTAAGTATAAAACTTAAAAATTGATTTGTAGGCAGAGGATTTTGTATCAAAAATATTTTTGTACATTTTATAGAAAATCATCTTAGAAACAATATGTGCGCAAAAACGTGTGTGATTGAGCTTCAAACCTATTCATCATTCTTTAACAAAATTCTAAACCTATAAAACTAAAAACAAATCTTGTTGAGCAATCTTCAAGTCTTGAGCCATGCTATGCTTTGCTAGAGCCCCTTCTTCTATGTTCCTTCCTTGATATGCAATATGCCTTCTTTGCTTCATGAAACCTAGAAGTTGTTGCAATAGCTAAGCAATGGCCTCCAAATATGGTACTAACATGAAACTTATCTTAAACAAACTCATTAGTACCAAATAGCACTAATTTGGTTTGTCATCATCAAAACTCAATAAATGGAGAGTGTAACCTTTTGGGCCAACAGGAACTTCCACTGAGAATTTGGAATACAAATTTAGGAGTATACAACACCTCTCTCCAACAAAAAAAACATCTACACAAGAGGCTAGACACAATAACAATCACTTCACACAAGAGGAATAAGGCATTATGCAGAACAACAATTACCTCACACAAAAGGGATAAGGCACTAAGCCAAACTCCACCACAATCACCTCTACACAAGAGGGATAGCCACAAACCCAAAGAACAACCTCATCTACATAGAGGGATAGGCACAAAGCCAAACCACAATAACAATCTCCTCTACACTAGAGGGATGAACACCAACCCAAAATAAAGTAGGGGTTTACAACTTGGTGATTACACAAAGACGACAAACCAATTTTCCTCACAAAAATAAGATCATATAGATAGGATAGATATGATAGCTCAAGCGTGAGAAAACAAAGTGTTTGGAATGAAAAATAACAAAGAAAAATACTTGAGAAAAATACTAAATAGATATTGAAATCAAGATCAAAACCCATCTCCTAAATGCTCTCTTTTCTTTGATTTTTCTAACACATTAAAACAAATAAAAATAAAATCTTGTAGCCCAAAAACTCTTTAAAAACTTGCAGCAAAACACTAGAAAAGATAGGAAATTTTGCTCTCAAAAACCATATGAAAAACAACCCAGAGTTGGCTATTTATAAGCGTCTCAAAACCTTCCCGTTGGCAGTAGGAAAGGGCAGAAATGCCCTTCAGGTCGACCGGCGCAACGGCCATATTTCTGACCGTTGTGCCTCCAGTCGACCGGCTGCACAGAGAGCTGGGTGCTTTTAATCGGTTGACCGCACGGTCAACCGGTCTTCAAGGCTGGCCTATGCACGTTCCTCGTGCACATCGGACGACCGGTCCGGTCGACCGACTCCTGGTCCGGTCGACCGCCAGCTGAGTCTGGTTGAAATTCTGGGACTTGAAACTTAGGTTATTTAATACCAATTAAATCCCATAAAATCACATAAATTTTACAAAAATAAGTTCTTGTAAGGTCTTTTAATAACAAATATGTGTGACCAAAAATCAACACATATTACAAACTATCTGAACCATTTTTTTGACATAGAAATTAGGCTTTAAACTGAAATCTGTATTTTCCAAAACTTGGATTTTGAAATGGAAAACCATTTTCTCCAAAACTTGTATAAATATAAAAATATGATATTGATACAAATTGAAGTATATTGTATATGGATAGAATCCAATATACATACATATATATATATATGTGTGTGTGTGTGTGTGTGTGTTTTTTGACATGAAATCCAAAAATAAGTTTTCTTAATTACAAAACTCCAAACTCATGAATAAGATCATCAAAATACGTTTTTCTAAATATATGAAGCAAGTATGTATATAGATCAAATCTAATATACATTAAACCATGTAAACTTTATTCATGAAAACTATATATACTTGAACTTGAAAACAAAAACCGATTAAACCGAAAACAAACATACTAAAACTTGTGTGTGTGAACTTGAGCATATCAACACTATTTATCTTTACACAAGATCTAAACCAACTAAACTAAATACAAACTGAAGTCTTCTTATAGAACTCCTTCTCCAAGTCGACTCAATCCAAACGTGATCCAACGAGCTTGACTCCAACCGAGTACAAGATGCGATCTTAATGCACAAGCTCTTGAATCAACACGTGTAAGCTCCAAAACTCCTTTATTGAAGCTAAACACCTACTAAGATCTTGATCAAATATCTGAGACTAATTAAACATAAGATTATTAGTAAACTATAACTGCATGAGTTAATCATCATCAAAACTAGAGTGATGGGCCTTCGGGCCAACAATATCATGATACGGACTATACATATCCCTTCCACATTACACGGATGATCATCACCCATGACAGCGAAATATCCATCTAGCTTCTTAAAGCTGAAAATCAGGCCCTGTTAGGACACATATGATAGGTAGATCCTGTATCTAAGATCCACTCAGCATTATCTGAGTAACCAACAGTAGGAGTAGTAACAGAGAAGAAAAATATCAATGTGTTGAGTTTGATCCATCCGTCTGTGAAGTACTGGCATGAATATTGATCACCTATGCGAGATTTGCCTCGGTATTCGACTCCTTCTTCTTACTTTTGGCCTTTGGACAATTAATCTTCCAGTACCCTAGCTCTTTGCATAAGGCGCACTAATTCTTTTTCAGATCTCTGAAATCTAATCTGAACTTCAATCTTCCTTGATCACCTCTGTCCTTCCGATTAGAACTCCTGCCTCTTACCGCCAACGCCTCTCTTATGCTCCCCGAAGAAGACAATCTATCCTCCCTCCTTACTTCATAATTCACAAGAGCAGCATATGTTGGCCCAAAGACCCTTCACTCTAGTTTTGATGATGATTAACTCATGTAGTTATTATTTACTAATAATCTTGTGATATTTAGTTTCAGATATTTGATCAAGATATTAGTAGGTGATTAGTTTCAACAAAGGTGTTTTGGAGTTTTCACATGTTGATTCAAGAGCTCGCGCGTCAAGATCGCATCTAACACTCGGTTGGAGTCAAGCTCGCTGGATCGAGTCGTCTTGGAGACGGAGTTCTACAAGAAGACATCAGTTTATTAGTTTATGGTTTAGATCTTATTGTAAAGATTAGATAGTGTTGATATGCTCAAGTTCATAATACACACACAAGTTTAACGTTTCATGTTTGTTTTCGGTTTAACCGGTTTTGGATTTCTAGTTCAAATATATGGTTTTCATGAATAGATAGAATCAAAACAAGTTTACATGTTAATGTATATTAGATTTGATCTACATACATCTATCTTCATACTTAGAAAAACTATTTTTGAAAAGTCCATTCATATGTTTGGAGTTTTGTATTTAAACAAAACTATTTTTATATTTAATGTCAAAAATATAGATATAATATCTTTCATGTATATTAGATTCTATTCATATACAACATGCTTAAAACTTGTTTCAATATCATGTTTATTTATTTGCATGAGTTTTGGAGAAAACGGTTTTCCATTTCAAAGTCTTAGTTTTTGGAAAATACGGTTTTTGGTTTAAGGCAAATTTTCAAGAACACAAAAATGATTCAAATTGTTTAGAATATGTGTTGAATTTTACTCACACATATTTGTATTTCAAAGATCTGATAAGAACTGATTTTTGTGAAATTTATGTGATTTTATGGGATTTAATCAAAGGCAAAAAGACAAGTTTTCAATCCCTAAATTGTTTGTACGGCTGTCTGCCGGTCGTTCGGACCGGTCAACCGAGGCAGAAGTCAGTCGACCGGTCTGGCTGACCGAAGTGCACAGACGTGCACGCAGCCATGGGCTGGTAGGCCGGTCGACCGACCCGGTCGACCGCCAGAGAGCTTTGCTCTCTAGAAATGGCCCCGGTCGACGGGCGGTCGACCGGCAGAGAGCTATTGCTCTGTATATCCAGGCCGGTCGATCGGTGGTACAACGGTCAGAAATCTGACCGTTGGCCGGTCGATCGGGCGGTTGACCGACAACAGATTTTTCTGTTGTCTTGGCCCAACGGTTAGTTTTATGAATGGGCTATATATACCCATTCCTTTGAGCTGTTTTGCATAAGTTTTCTAAGAAAAAAATTCTCATCTTCCTAAGTGTTTTAGCTACAAGTTTTAAAAGAGTTTTTGGGTTTAAAAGATCAATCTTTATTTGTTTTAAAGTGTTGGAATTTCAAAAAAAAAAATAGAGTCTTTTGGGAATTAGTTTTTGACCTAACTTTCAATATCTATTTGGAGATTTTCCCAAGTATTTTTCTTTGTTCCAAACACTTTATTTTCTCACACTTGAGCTTATCATATCTATCCTATCTATCGGATCTTGTTTTAGTGAGGAAAATTTGTTTGTGGTTGTTGATACCACCAAGAGTTGTAATCCTTCCATACTTTGTGATATCCCTCAAGTGAGAGGTGATTGTGTTGATATCCCTCTAGTGGGAGGTGATTGTGAAAGTTGTGATTGGTATCCCTCTTAATGAAGAGGTGATTGTGGTTGTTTGGCTTTGTGCCTATCCCTCAATTGTGAGGTTGATCTTGTGTTGACTTTGCGCGTAGCCTCTAGTGAGGGGGTGTATTTATTGAGAGAGCAGTTGTGTACTCCAAAGTTGTATTTGCCCGAATTCTCAGTGGAGGTTCCCTGTGTGGGAAGTCCTGTGTGGACGCTATAGTGAAAATCCTTCTGTGTGAAGGCGGGGATGTAGAGCTCGATGCTCGAACCTCGAAACATATCTTTGTGTTTGCGTTTGATCCACTATCTCTAACTCTCTCTCTCTTATATTGTGTATTGCATCATATTGTTTATATCATATATATATGCTTGGGTTTGATTGTGTGCCATACTTGTGTTAAACCAAGAGAGCTTTACATAGCACCTCAACTTTTATTTAGAGGAATTTAGAGGAGTTAGTCCAGAGCCCTTCACCGGAAATTCAGCAACACTCTTTGGTTACACTAAGTGTGTTGCAATTTGTTTTTAATTCTGCATTATTTGTCATTAGATTAGCCTTACACCTATTCACCCCCTCTAGGTGTACTTTCAATTGGTATCAGAGTCTACGCTCCTGATATTAGGTTTTACCACCTAGGAGTGAGATCTTGGTTGTTTATCTAGTTTTTGTATTTGCACACATACTTGTTTACACACACTCATGGACTATCTTGCACCTCCCATGTTTGATGTTTCTAACATCAATATGTGAAAACATAGGATGAGTATGTACCTAAAAATCCTAGGATTGCATGTTTTCCTTACCGCTACCAAGAAATCTTATCTTGATAATAGCAAGCATATAGAGGCTAATGCACAAGCCCTTGAGGCACTTAGAAGTATACTAAACAAAGAATATTTGTGTATGGTTTCTTATTGTGATTCGGCCTTTGCAGTGTGGAACACGTTGACTTCTCTAAAGCTTCAAATGCCTAACATAGTGGAGAAGGAATCTAGTGAGGATAAATCCGAACAACAATGCTACATGGTCCAAGGGAATGACTCCCTTGAGGTAAATCCGGAAACTCATCTAGATGATAGTGTAAGTTCTTCTGGCGATGATTATGTTGACGCCAATGCTTTAAATGAAGAATTTTCTATTGTTTGTAAAAAATAATTAGAAAATATAAAGCTTTGAAAAAGAAAAGTTTTGGACTTACAAAGAAAATAAGGATTTGTCTTCTAAACTTGATTTGATTTTACAAGAGAGGGATGGGATTTCAATTGAAAGGGACTCTTTGAAATCCCAACTTGAATTTGCCCTAAAAGAAAATGAAATTTTGAAAAATAAAATGATTGTGAAATTGTTTTGAAGAAAAATGAAGTTCTATCTTCAAAACTTGATTTTTGTAAAAGAAAATGAATCTTTAAAAAACAAGATTATTTCTATTTTAAATGAATTGGATTTGGTTTCTAATGAAAATATTTCTTTGAAAAATGATTTAGATACTCATGTTTACCATGCTAGTGTAGCTTCATCATCTAGCATATCTATTGCATGCTCCACCTCTTCTTCCATTATTGAAAATGATATATCCATTTTAAAGAAAAGTGTTGATTGTTTGGGCTCTACTTTGAACCAATGTGCTTTGAACCACACACGGTTGGAATCTATGTTTCGAAAGAAACAAGTTTCACATATGCATGCACACCATACACAGCATACACATGCTTCTCACGTTCATACATATAGCACTATGTATGCTCATGTGTACATTTGTACACATTGTGGACGTAAGGGCCACCTTGCAAAATTTTGCTTTGATAGAATTAATGATTCAAATTTTGCAAATAGATTTGTTTGGGTTAGGAAAGAAGCTAACCCCCATGGACCCAAAAGAGTATGGGTACCAAAAGTTACTCCTATTTTATTTGATGTAGGTGTGGGCTCTCACATGACGTGAGATACATTGGTGCCTTGAGGTGGATGTGTTCCGAGTTAAAACGGTGAAAATTTTGGATGCATTACTTTCAAGGGGAGTTTGGTGGGAGGACCACCTTGGTTTGGAGACCTAGAGATGTGCCCTTATATTTTGGTAACAATCTCTAAACTCCTATTTATGTTTAGCTGCTTTCATGATTGATTTTTAGCATGTTTTTAGTTTTTAATGATTATTATGTTAATTGCCATGATTAGACATGTGATATACATATGTAGTATTTTTGAGATACACTCATGTTCTATATGAACCTATATTTTGTGTTTCTCACTTTAGTTTAGCAATGTTGTATATCCTAGTCTAATACATGTGTATTTATATAATGATCATATTGGCTTAGGTTTTTTCGTTTTATGCTTCATGATTTGATTACATGTTTAAGATGCAGTTTTCATTAAAACTTGTGTCAATACTTGTACAACTAGTGAGCCCACAATTGATTATTATATGTTTGTTCTTGATTGCTCATTTGTACCCATTAGATGTACTAGTATAGCCTAGTTTTGATGAATCATGTATTTTGACTTGTATTCCCTATTTTTGGACATATTTTTCATGATAATATGTTTTAGCTTCATGTTGTTGGCCCAAAGGCCCATCACTCTAGTTTTGATGATGATCAACTCATGTAGTTATAGTACTAATGATCTTGTGTTTATTTAGTCTCAGATTCATGATCAAGATCTTAGTAGGTGTATAGCTTCAACAAAGGATTTAAAGTCAAGTTTGGGAGCTAGCACGGTTTGATTCAAGAGCTTGTGCATAAAGATCACATCAAGTACTCAAGAGGAGTCTAACTCTTTGGATTGAGTTTGGACCAAGTCAAGAAGATGAGAAGACTTCACGTGAAGACTTCAAGAAGATGAAGACTTGTGTCTAGGTTTGTTTTTATAAGATTTTGTTTTAGATTAAAATGTAAAGGATAGAATAGTTGGTGGATTGCTCAAGTACATATACATACACACTCTTGATAGTTTTGTTTTTACAAAAGATTTTCTATTTTAGAAAATACATGTTTGTTTTTGGTATTCTAGTTTATATGTTTTAACCAAAACCATATTTAGAGTTTAATGTCAAAGACATAGATATTTCACCATGTTTGTGTAGTGGATCATATCCATACACACTATGCTTTAATGAGTTTAGAATATCTTTTTTTGTATTTTGGAGAAATTTGGAAAATAAGTTTTGGGAAAATCAATTTTGGAAAATACTGTTTTCGTTTTTAAGCCAAAATTTCCAAGTTACAAAAATAGTCCAAATTATTTGTAACATACTTTGATTTTGTGCAAGCATGTTTGTTTATCAAAGTATATTGGTAAAACTATTTTTGTAGATTTTTCAGTATTTTATGGGATTTTATTTGAGCCAAAAGACCAACATTTTAAATCCCTGAATTCTGTTTCCAGGCTTCAGACGGTCGACCGACCGGTCGACTGAGTTCTGAAGTCGGTCGACCGAGCGGTCGACCGACGTGCACAGACGTGCACGCCTTTGTGCACTGGAGGGCCGGTCGACCCACCCGGTCGACCGCTATAGAGCTTCTGCTCTCTAGAAAACCCCGGTCGACCGAGCGGTCTACCGACAGAGAATCTGTTCTCTATTCCAGAGGCTCGGTCGACCAGGCCGGTCGACCGAAGCCCCAACGGTTGGATTTTTGACCGTTGACGGTCGGCCGGTCGGTCGACCGACAGCTCTGTCAGACCCCAACGGCTAGTTTTTCTAGCTCTATAAATTGGAGCATTTGGGGGCTGTTTTGATTAAGATTTTTAGTGATTTTTGAGCTATTTTTCTTACTCCATTAAAAGAGTTTTCTCCACTAAATTGAGAGCTAATACTTCCAATCAAAAGGGGAGTTTTATCAAGAGTGTTAAAAGAGATTTTCTTGAGTTTTCCTCCATAATTTCCATCCTAGTTTTTCTCACACAAACACTTGAGCTATCCATTGCTATATCTACCCATAGGGATTTGTTGTGAGAGGATTTTAGGTGATCAAGAGTTGTGATCACCAAAGTTCTACTTTGTACTTTGAGGAGGCAGACGTGTGTGTTCGCATTGTTTCGGGTCCTAGTGGGGACTCGGTGTTTCGGGTTCTAGTGGGAACTCGGTGTTTGAGGTGCGGCCTCGGCGAGCCGGTGGGCTTGCGGTGTATACGGACTAGGGAGTCCGAGAGCTTGTAGGTGTTGCGGCACCGAGTGATCCGTGGGATCGATTATAGTGGAAATCCTTCGTGTGTCGAAGGCGGGGATGTAGAGAAGTGGTGCTTGAACCTCGAAACAAATCCCTTGTGTTTGCGATTGCTCACTCTCTCCCTCTATCTCCTTGTTTATATCTTGCATACTATTATTGTGTATCTTTATATGCTTGATATTCATTGTGTGCTCGTATTGTATATGCTTGGGTTTGTTTGCTAACACTTGTATTTAACCAAGAGAGCCAACGCGGCACCCCAACCCTTATCTAGGGGAATCTAGAGGAGTTAGTCCAGAGTCCTTCACGAGGAATTCGGTTACACTCTTGTGTTATACGTGGTGTTTAGTTTAAATAGTTTGTTTAGGTCATAATAGTTTTTAATTCCGCATTTACTGACCATTAGATTAGCCATCACCTATTCACCCCCCCTCTAGGTGATTTACACATGTATATGTTAATTTTGCAAAACTATTGAATATACATGTATACCCTTGAGTCATTTGCCTTTCATGTAAAATCTCTTTATAGACTCAATTGTGTTTGGATATGTATGTGTACCTTTAGTTTTGACAAAACATACATATGCCTTGGAGTTAGTATTGTTTTGATGAAAATCAATTTTCATTTTTAAAGGAATTTCATATTGAAATTAAATGCCTTATTTCCATGATATGATTACATGACTTTTTACACTTTATGTTTGATGTTTACTAATGATTTGATTTCATGAGATTATATGAGCTTTATTGTTATTTGAGTGTGATGATTGTGCGATTTTCATGTTTCATGATGGATATGTTATTATTTTATTCCTTATTTGAAGGATTTCGTGCTAGCTTTCTAGTTTATCATAAAACTAGTTACGTATTTCTTTATTTTGGAGGAGTTTTCTAAAATTATCTTCAAACTTATTTTTTGAAAATCCCTTCCATCTAAGGGCGGTTGGATGGGCGATCATGTCTTGTATGCTCTTAATTGAAAATCTCTGTAAACATGTGCATGAAAGGGAGGTAGTATGAGTTATACACTTGATTCTCATCATATTTTCAATTGGTATCTCAATTGAGCTTTTTTTGGTTGTATACTCATATGTGTTTTCTATATATGTATGCTTCAAAACTTTAAAGGTATCAATTTCTATTGGTATTTATATTTTCATACATATATATATGATTTGATTATGCTTACTATATCTTTTCATCTTAAAGCACAAATTATGTTTATACTAAGCTTGATTTATTCCTTAATGACTATTAGTTTTCAAATTGGTATTTTATACAAGCTTATGCATCATTTTCATTGGTATTTCATAAAGGGGGAGAAAAGTTCATGTTTTAGTTTTCAATCGATTGTATTTTCAATTGGTTTCTTTTACTCTCACTTTTTATGATGAAAAATGATATTATTTGGTATATTATTTTTCAATTGGTTTCCTATGCTCTTAATGAAAAATATTTTAATTTAGAATATGCTAACATTTTCAATATTGGTATCAAGAATCTTAAATTGGCTTTATTCTAAAATTTGGTATCTTCATTGCAAAATGAATTGTTTAACCAAATAGTCGGTTTGTTTTTCAATTGGTATCATATTTCATTTTAAATTGGTATCTATATTGAAATGAGTTATGTTTACATAAAAATATTTGGCTTTCACTTTCAATTGATATCAAAATTATAAAATATTCTCATTTGGTATCAAAATTATAAGATGTTTACAATTGGTATCAAGATTCTAAATGCATATATGTTTCTATTGATATCAAAAACATACAATGTTTCATTTTCTATTGGTATCAAAAGTTTACAAGATATTTTCAAATTGGTATCTTTTGGTATCTTAAAATTTTTGTTTATTTTCAATTGGTATCATAATTTGGTATCAAAAGTTTTGATATGTATTGCTTATATGCAAGGGGAGCTTAACATCTTCTCTATATATAGATTCATATTGAGTTTATCTCATATTGAGGAGCTTGACCGCTCTTCTCTATGTTTTTACACGTGTGTAGGAGGAGCTTCACATCTCCTTGTATACATTGTATATTATGCCTTATGTGGTGAGGGTTTAGTCGTCTCTTTTCATATAAATGCATGTATGTAGGGGGAGTTAACTTCACGTCTCTCTTCTTCATGAATGTATATAGCATATACACCTTTATTGTTTTAATTTATGCAAAAAGAAAGAAAAATGTTATTTATGTCTTTAGTGTTTGTACCCCTTTGTTGATGAATTGACAAAAGGGGGAGAGAAATTTGGGGTTTTTATATATGCATGTTTGTTTAATTTGTTATCTTTTACCATTAGTATCAAGAGCATCTTTTGTTGGTATCAAGAGCATGTTTATTTCATTGGTATCAAATATCATGTTTATGCATATTTATGTTAAAGCATTCACGACATATCTTTATTGTTTTTTTCTATGAGTTAAGGGGGAGCTTCCATGAAGCTTAACTTTAATCTATGCATATATAACTCAATAAGTTTTGTCATCATCAAAAAGGGGGAGATTGTTGGCCCAAAGGTCCTTCACTCTAGTTTTGATAATGATTAACTCATGTAGTTATTGTTTACTAATAATCTTGTGATATTTAGTTTCAGAGATTTGATCAAGATATTAGTAGGTGATTAGCTTCAACAAAGGTATTTTGGAGCTTTCACATGGTGATTCAAGAGCTCGCGCGTCAAGATCGCATCTAGCACTCGGTTGGAGTCAAGCTCGTTGGATCGGTTTGGATCGAGTCGACTTGGAGACGGAGTTTTACAAGAAAACATCGGTTTGTTTAGTTAATGGTTTAGATCTTGTTGTAAAGATTAGATAGTGTTGATATGCTCAAGTTCATAATACACACACAAGTTTAACGTTTCATGTTTGTTTTCGGTTTAACCGATTTTAGATTTCTAGTTCAAATATATGGTTTTCATGAATAGATAGAATCAAAATAAGTTTACAAGTTTTAATATATATTAGATTTGATCTATATGAAAAAACCTAGAGGGGGGGTGAATAGGTATAAGTGCTAATCTAGAACTAAATGCAAAACTAAGTGCGCTAAATGCGGAAGCTAATGCAAGTCTTTCAAACACACTTAGTACAATCACAAGCGTAGCCGAATTCTCCGTGAAGGGCTCTGGACTAACTCCTCTTGATTCCCCTTGAATGGGTTGAGGTGCTATGTGAAGCTCTTGTTGATTAAGTACAAGTGAGGCACACACAAACAACCAAGCATATAAGATGATATAACAATATGAATCAATGCAAGGCACAATACAAATGCAAGCAAGTATGATATGAAAGATGAATGATGCTTTGCACAAATGTAAAGAGAGAGAGTTTAGAGACAAGTGGATCAAACGCAAACACAATGATATGTTTCGAGGTTCGAGCACCCTTACTCTACATCCCCGCCTACACCACCGTGTAGGATTTCAATCCACTATACCGTCCACCGAGGACTCCCACCGAGGAAACCTTCACCGAGAAGGATTTGTACAACAATGGAGTACCGAACTCCTCTCTCAAACAACCACCTCACAACCGAGGGGTAGGCCCGTAGCCAAATAACAACAACAACCAACACCTCTACCGAAGAGGTTTACACCAAATCTCCACCTCTCTCTAGAGGGAGCAAACCAATCACCGATCACCTCTACCTAAGAGGGATACACAAAGAATAAGGGTGTACAACAAGTGTTTCTTTCAACCACAAACAATCTCTCTTTTCTTTTCTCTTTTTTCACAAAAAAATGATCCTAATAGATTAGGATAGAAGATAGCTCAAGTGTGGAAACAAGGTGTTTTTGGAAACAAGCAACAAAGAAAAACTAATTGGGAAGTCTCATGTAAAAGATAGAAAATGAAAGATCAAATCAAAATCCAAAACCTAGTTTTCTTTGATTTTCCAAAAAACACCAAAACAAGAAAGATGAAATCTTTTGGCTCAAAAACTCTTTTGAAAACTTGTTTAAACACTAAACAAACTCTGAAAATTTTCTTGTCAAAAGTCTTATCAAAACAGCCCAAGAGATGGGGTATTTATACCTCCATCAGAAAACTAGCCGTTAGGCTGAGTGGCAGCCTGACAGGCTGACGGTCGACCGGCCCGGTCGACTGCCAACGGTCAGAAATGTGACCGTTGGGCAACCACGGTCGACCGGCCCGGTCGACCCAAACAAACAGAGAGCACTGCTCTCAGACCGGTCCACCGTCCGGGTCGACCGTCCCAAAGCTGCCAAACGTGCACAGATTTGTCCACGTCGGTCGACCGTCCCGGTCGACCGACTTCAGCCAAGTCGACTAGGTCAGTTGACTTAGTCGACTGATTGAAGCCTGGAACAGAAACTGGTCAGAAAAATAGTTTTTAAAATATTTTGAAAAACCTTTTAAGTCTTCTAAAAAATCACCAAAAATAGTTTTATCATTTTATATGGAAACACAAACTTGTGATAAAAATTTCAAGACATATATCAATCATATCAATTCATTTTTGAGTCTTGCAAATTTTATCAAAAACAAAACTTGTATTTTTATCAAACTTGATTTTTCAATACATGAATAGGATAGTCAAAATAAGTTTGTCTAGCAAGTTTAAGCATGCATGTATAAATAGAAAAATATCTACTATACATAGAAATAGAGTAAACTTGTTTTGATCTATTATTCATGAAAACCAAATCCAAAACATGAAACGTGTGTGTTTGTGCACTTGAGCATATCAACTATACTAAGCTTTACAAATAGATCTAAACACACTATCTAAACTATGGATACCTAAGTCTTCTTGATGATCTTCATCTTCAAGTTGACTTGCTCCAAAACTCCATCCATGGGCTAGGCAATGTATGATCTTGATGCTTTGGCCCTGGAATCACCATGAAAAGCTTCTAAACTCCTTTGTTGAAGCTAATCACCAACTAATATCTTGCTAATGATCTGAAACTTAAAATCACAAGAATATTAGTAAACATAACTACATGAGTTAATCATCATCAAAACTAGGGTGGAAGGCCTTTGGGCCAACAATCTCCCCCTTTTTGATGATGACAAAACTCATGGAGTTATATATGCATGGATTAAAGTTAAGCTTCAAAGAAGCTCCCCCTTAACTCATGCATAAACAAATAAAAATATATGACAATGAAACTCAAAAATATGTATGCAAATGTATGGAGATAAAACATATCAAATTCTTCAAATTCTTTGTCTCCTATTTGCAAAACAAAACATATATGCATATCTATTGTTTATTTGTTAAGCATGAGAAAACTAAACACAAGTATGCATATAAACAGGTATGCATCAACATGCATAAAATATATCTAGAAGCTCTAGATCAAATTAAATTAATAAAACATTAACAAAACACTAGATGCTCTAGATACCAATAAAATTTAATATATGCAAAAACAAAAGTATGCATATATAAACCACAAATTATTCTCCCCCTTTTTGTCAATCATCAACAAAGGGGTAAACAATCAAAAACAATAAATGAGGGGTAAAAATCTTTCTCCCCTTTTTGTCAATCAAAACAATAAAACAATGTTTCTCCCTTTTTGTCTAAAACAAAAACAAGGTCAATAAGGGTGACTATAAACAACAAGATATCAATAGAAACATATGTCAATGAAGCATCTTGATACCAATAGAAAAGTAAACAAAGATCAATAAATGTTATATGCTATATATATTCATGAAGAGGAAGACGCTAAGTTAGCTTCCGTACACATATGCATTACATGAAGGAGGGATGTTAAGCCCTAATTCACATAACACACATTATGTAATGCATAAGAGGAGATGTGAAGCTCCCCCTACACACGTGCACCACATAAAGAAGAGATGTTAAGCTCTTCAATACAAGATACACTCATCATGAATCTATATGCATATAGTCAATACAAATCAAAACTTTTGTATTTTTCTTAAAACAAAATTTTTAGATACCAATTTAAAACAAACACATCTTGATAACAAAAGATAGTATTTTTCTTTCATATAAACAAATGAAATGACTATTTTCTATCATAAAGCAAGGGAGTGGAAAACTAAATACCAATGAAATATGAAAATCGAATTCTCCCCCTTTATGAAATACCACAAAAAACTATGCGTAGGCTTGAAATAAGATACCAATTGAAAACTAAATCAATTGAAATAAAGTTGAAGCTCAAGCTGTTGGGTTATGCTAGAGCTTGAGTAAACAAAAACTAAAATTTGTGATATTTTTGAACACAAATAAAACATATATGTATGAAAATTAGATACCAATAGAAATTGATACCATTGAAATTGAAGCATACATACATAAACAAATATATGAGTATACCAAAATGATACCAATTGAAAGAGTTCAATGATACCAATTGAATCAACAATAATAATCAAGTGTATATCTCATATAATCTACCACCCAATCATGGTTCAAGTTTTAAATGATTTTCTCTTGTAAAGCATACATGAATATGATCTCCCTTCCAACCGCCCTTGGAAGGTAGGGGTTTTCAAAAATAGATTTGAAAATAAGCTTAGTTTGAAAAACTCTACCAAAATGAAGAATACCGTAACTAGTTAAATGGAAAATCTTTTAAACTAGTACGAAATCCTTCAAGTAAGGAATAAACTAAAAATAATTTTCATAAAACACATGTAAATCACATAGCACTTAAAACACTCAATATTCAATAAAGTCCATACATGCTCATGAAAACATACTCATGAGAAATATTTTAAAAAGGTGAGTGTACAAGTAATGTGTGACATGGCATTATGAAATTTCCAATTAAGCTCAAAATTCCTTGAAACAAGAAAACATGAAAATCATCAAAACTTATTTAATCTTCAAGGTATATGTATGTCTAATACAAACTAAAGTATACATACATATCCAAAACACAACGAGTCCACAAAATATATGCATTAAGGCACGTGGCTCAAAAAGGATAATCATGTATATCTAATAGTTTGGACAAGATAGACATATATATGAAGTTAAACAATTAAACACAAAATCAAGAAAAACTAAATCTTCACCAAAACAAATTTCATTTCAAGGTATATGTATGAATTGTCAACACAATAAGTATACATACATATCCCTAAACACAATTGAGTCCATATATAGATTTGGATGAAAAGCAAATGACTCAAGGGGTATACATGTATATCATAAAGTTTGGCAAAATACACATATACATGAATTGAAAACTTATACACAAAAACAAATCCAAAATAGGAATACAAATTTAAAATGTATGAATCATCAAAACTAGACTATACTAGCACATCTAATGGGTTCAAATAAGCAATCAAGCCCAAACATAAATAGATTTATTTGTGGCCCACTATATGCACGAATATATACCTAGTCTTAATGAAAACTAAATCTAAAACATGTAATCAACACATGAAGCATAAAACACGATAAAAATTAACATGATAAAATTAAACATGATTATTATGCAAATCCACATGTTATTAAACCTATGATAAACATGATAGCTAAAACAAACGGTGAGAACACAAAATATGGGTCCATATAAACATGGGTGTCTCAAAATGACTAAACATGTATATCACAAGTCTAATAAGCATGGCATTTTCATACTAATCACTAAGCAATGAAACATGCTATGAAAGATAAACATGGAAAGCATGTAAACAATAAATAAGGAGTTAGAGATTCGATACCAAAACTAACGAGGGCACCGCTCTAGTTCTCCAAAACATGGTGGTCCTCTCCACCAAATCTTCCCTTGAAAGTGATGCATCCATTTGATTTCCTTTTAAGCACGGAACGCATCCACTCCAAGGTGTCATCACTCTCACGTCATGTGAGAGCCCACACCTACATCAAAAACTTTAGGGGTGGTCTTTGGTACCCATATCTTTTTGGGTCCATGGGGGTTAGTCTCATTTCTAACCCAAACAAAATTCTTTGCTAAATTACAATCATGTATACGATCAAAACAAAATTTAGCAAGGTGGCCCTTACGTCCACAATGTATACAAGTGTACACATGAGCATACATGTGAGAAGTGTGTCCGTGAGGAGCATGTGTATGCCGTGGAGGGTGTGCATGAAAAATAGATGGAACTTGTTTCTTTCGAAACAAAGATTCCAAACGTGTATGCCCAACAACACATTGGTTCAAAGTGGAGCCCAAACAATCTACACTCTTCTTAAGCATGGATATATCATTGTTGATCAAAGAAGAAGTGTGGCATGCAATAGGTGAAGTGTGTGAAACTACCCTAGCATGGCAAACATGTGCATCAATCTTATTTTGCAAAACTATATTTTTCTTTAAACACACATCTAAATCATTTGAAATAGAAAAAAATTTATTTTTCAAATCAACATTCTCTTTTAAACAAAATCTACTTTTGAAGACAAGTTCTCATTTTTCTTCAAAAGTGTTTCACAATCATTTTTAGATTTTAAAAATTTATTTTCTTTTAATGCAAGTTCTAATTGAGATCTCAATGCATCCCTTTCATTAGAGACCTCAACCTTCTCTTGCAAAACATTGTCAAGTCTAGAATGCAAACATTTATTTTCTTTTTCAATTTCTAGACTTTTCTTTTTCAAAACTTTATATTTTTCTATTAGTTTTTCACACACAATGGATAGTTCTTCATTCAAAGCATGGGGATCAACAAAATCATTTGAAGAACTAGCACAATCATCATTATCTAAGTGGGGTTCCGAATGTACCTCAAGGAGTCATTCCTTGGATCATTAAGCATTGAGACTCGGATTCTCCACTAGATTCCTCTTCTTAGATTTGCACTTGAAGCTCGGAGGTGGTGTGGTTGTCAACAAATTTCACACTGCAAAGGCGGAATCAATGTTAGAAACACGTAAAAGATAATCTTTAGATAATGTGCTTCTAATAGCCTCAAGGGCTTGTGCATTGGCCCCTATATGATTGCTATCACTAAGGAAGGATTCCTTGGTAATGGCAAGGTAAACCTTATGTCCTAGGGTTTGTAAATAAACGGTCATCCTAATCTTCCAAACATGAATGTTGGAAGGGTCAAACATAGGTGGGGTCTGTTGGCCCAAAGGTTACACTCTCCATTTGTTTTTGGTTTTGATGATGACAAACCAAATATGAGCTATTTGGTACTAATAAAGTTTGTTAAGATGAGTTTCAGGTTTGTACCAATTTTGGAGACCATTGGCTTTGCTTTTGCAAGAACTTCTAAGTTTCACATAGCAAGAAAGGCAAATTGCACAATCAAGGAAGGATCATAGAAGAGAAGCACTAGCAAGGCATTGGATGGCTCAAAGACTTGAAGATTGCTCAAGAAGTCTTTAATTATTTTGTTTTAGTTTTTATAGTTTTTAAAGAATAGTGAAGCTCTATCACACACGTTTTTGCGCACATGTTCAATCCAAAATGTTTTCCTATAATTTATACAAAAATATTTTGCATACAAGATTTTGCCTACAGATATATATTTATGTTTATACTAATCCCTGTTCAAAAGTATTTTTATCAAAATCTTAATCTTTTCTTAAATTCCTTCTAAGTCTGATTTTGACCAGTTCCGGTCGACCGGCCGGTCGACCGAATCTGTGTCAGGTTATACCGGTCGACCGTCCCAGTCGACCGAGGTCCTGGCAGATGCACGTATCCGTGTGCATGTCTGTCGGTCGACCGGGGCGGTCGACCGGACTACAGTTTTTGCTCTCTGGTTTTTTCGGTCGACCGGGCGGGCGGTCGACCGTATGCCTGTAACGGTCATAATTTTGAACTAGCGGTCGACCGCACCGGTCGACCGACCTGACCGTTTGAACAGTACGGACAGATTTTTAAGAGCTGTTTTATTTTGTCTTTTGTGTTTAAAATTTGTATTAAGGATTTATTTCAAATCTAATATTACTTAATTAGCCTTAAGTTTGTTTTTATCTCTTAACCTAGCCCTCTCCTATAAATAGGGGTGATTGGGGAGAGATTCATTACAACAATTATTGCTACAAAATTCAAAAGTTTAAGGCTTTCAAAAGTTCTTGGTTTTTATGCTAAATTCTCTCAATTTTCTGAAGGGTTTTCAAAAGATTTTCTCTGATTTCAATTTCTTTTCCTTACACACAAAAGAGCTTCAATTCTACTCATTATTCTCTAAGGACCTTTGTAAGGGAAGAGATTTTTGAAAGAGAGAGTTTGTGGTCTTGTGACTACTCAGAGATTCTTGTGATTGTAATTGTGGAGTTGGGTACTCCGGTTGTAATTGTTCTTTGTGATAGTAGAAGTAGCTAGAATCCTTCTGGGGAAGGCGGGGAGTAGAGCTGGGTGCTCGAACCTCGATAACATATCCTTGTGTTTGCGATTGGTTTACTTTCTTACACTCTTTACTTTACTATACTTGCTCTTATTCTTGCTCATCATAATCATTGTCATATTTACTTGCTTGCATTCATCTTGTGAATCTTGATTGGTAATTGTTGTAGCTTTAAATTTTTTATTTACCCTTTGATTAGCATTGTCACCTATTCACCCCCCTCTAGGTGACTTTTCAATTGGTATCAGAGCATGGACTCTAGGTTTGGCTTAACATCCATAGAGAGATCCTTAAAACTTGCTAATCAACATTTTCATTTCATTCATTCATCACTAGTAAACATGGCCGACAACATTAAATCCCCACCTAAATTTGATGGACTCAATTTTCCAATTTGGAAGGTTAGGATGACTATATTTTTGCAATCTTTGGGTAGCTTAGTAGCCAAGTCCTTGACCAAACCCTATGAAGCACCCGATGGTGATGAAGCACTTGGACCGACCTTGACTTTAAACTATATGAGGCTAACTCCAAGGCCCAAAACTCCCTATTAACCGTCTTGAATGAGGATGACCTTACACGGGTAATTCATTGCCAATCCGCCTATGAGATTGGCAACACTTATTGGTCACACACGAGGGGACTTCACAAGTCAAGAGAGCTAAGATAGATCTCTTGAGGTCCCAATATGAGTCATTTAAAATGCTTGATGATGAGTCTATTGATAGTATGGCTACAAGGTTTACTAAAATCACTAATGGTCTTTCTTCCTTAGGTGATGACATCTCCAACGATCAAAAGGTGCGAAAAGTAATTCGGGCTCTTCCTTCATCATGGGAGATCAAGGCCACCACCTTGAAGGAGTTGAACGATAAGGACGAGATGGACCTCATTAGTCTCATTGGGAACCTAAAGACCCATGAGATGGAGAAGAAGGCAAGAGAAGAGGCCACTACTTCAAAGAAGAAATCCATAGCCTTCAAGACTTCATCCACCAATGATGACGATGAAGATGACGAGAAGAAGATGAGGAGCTTACTCTACTTGTTCGCAACGTCAAGAGGATGTACCGGAAGAACAAGCTCAACTTTCGGAGAAAATTTGAAGGCAAAGAGGAGCGGAGGATCATATGCTACAATTGCCGCAAACCCGGACATATCATGGCGGATTGTCCGGAGTTCAAGAAGAAAATGACTTCCTCCTTCAAGCCAAAGAAGCCGGAGGAAGAAAAGAAAGCTTACAAAACTACGTGGGATTCGGAAAGCGAGTCCGAAGAGGAGGTGGATCAAGCTAATATGTGTTTCATGGCAAACACACCCAAGGTAACCCCTCAATCCCTTGATGATGAAGATGATGATGTAAGTAAGGAAGTTCTAGTGGATGCTTTTGTAGAACTTTCTGAAACTTATGATAACAAGAAGCTTGAATGCATAAAATTACAAAAAGAAGTTGCTTTTCTTAAGAATGAACTTGCTATGGTTTCTAAAGAAAAGGATAATATTTCTTCTAATCTCATTTCTATACAAAAAGAATTTAATGCCTACAAAGCTTCTTGTAAAGCAAAATCTCCTATTATTGATGAAAAAGAAATTTCTTCCTTTAAATCAAAAATGAATGATTTTGAAAAAGTTTTAAATGATTGTGCTTTTAATACCAAGAAACTTGAGAACATGTTTTCTAAAAAGCACACTTCACATGCTAACACTTCACAGCTAAGAGATTCTCATGCTCACACCACTCATGCTAAAGTTTCTCATGCTCACAAATCACACACTCACTATGCTTTTAAATATGGTAGAGTGTATAGATGCACATATTGTGGTAAAAATGGACATTTAGCTAAGTTTTGCTATGATCAACTAAATAGAACAAATAATCTTGTTTGGGTTCATGACACTAACCCTAGAGGACCCAAGAAAATGTGGGTACCAAAATCAAGTCTTAAATTGTTTGATGTAGGTACACACCAAAGCTCCAAGACGTAGGGAGCGGTGGTACCTTGATAGTGGTTGTTCAAGACACATGACATGGGACATCAACAACTTCACAACCCTATCAAGGTACATGGAAGGTGGCACCGTCACCTTCGGGGATGACTCCAAAGGAACTATCATCGGTATAGGTAACATTCAAATTGGTGCATCTCCTATTATTGAGAATGTTGTTTTAGTAGATGGTTTAAAACATAATTTGCTTAGCATTAGTCAACTTTGTGACCGTGGACTTAAAGTTATTTTTGATGATTCCTCTTGCAAGATTTTTAATGTTAAATCTAATGATTGTATTCTTACCGGTTTTCGTGATAATAATGTTTATATTATTGACATGCTTAATTTAGATTGTTCTACTAAATGCTTGAATGCTTTTGATGAAAATTCTTGGCTTTGGCATAGAAGACTAGGACATGCATCGTTTGACCATATTTCTAGGATTAATTCAAAGGAATTGGTGAAGGGTATACCTTGCTTGAATTTTGAGAAAGACCGCATTTGTGGTGCGTGCCAACTTGGGAAACAAACAAGTCTTCCTTTAAACCAATCAAGGATATCATGTCAACTAGGCCTTTAGAATTAATTCATATGGATCTTTTTGGACCAACTAAAACTAAGAGTTTAAATGGAAGTAGATTTGCATTTGTTTTGGTTGATGATTTCTCCCGCTTTACTTGGGTTTTCTTTTTGCAACATAAAGATCAAACTTTTTCTCATTTTAAGATTTTTCGAAAAAGAGTTGAAAAAGAAAAAGGTTTTCCGATTTTGAAAATAAGGAGTGATAGAGGTGGTGAGTTTGTTAACCAACTCTTCATGACTTATTGTGATGAAAAATGAATTAAGCATGAAATGTCTTGTCCTAGAACTCCACAACAAAATGGAGTTGTAGAAAGGAAAAATAGAACACTTCAAGAGATGGCTAGGACAATGATAAGTGAGTATGACCTCTCTCAATATTTATGGGCCGAGGCCGTAAACACCGCATGCTATATATCGAATCGTATTTATTTATGCAAAAATTCTTCTAAAACATCTTTTGAAATGTATCATTCTAGAAAACCAAATGTTGCATATTTCAAAGTTTTTGGATGCAAGTGTTTGTTTTAAATACTAAGGATAATTTGGGTAAATTTGATGCTAAGGCTTATGAAGCTATCTTTGTTGGATATTCTTCTACTAGCAAAGCATATAGAGTGTTTAATAGATCTACACTTACCATTGAAGAATCCATGCATGTTAAATTTGAAGAATCTAATGTGATTGTTGAGAATGTTGTAGAGATTGAACCATTAGGTGAAGACATGGAGAGACTATCCTTGAAGGACTCACCCGCTCAAGAAGAAAAGCTAGACCCTATTGGTGAAATTCAAGAGGATAAGGAGGAAAGCTCTCAAACGCTTCCTAAAGCTTGGAGATACGCTACAAATCATCCGAAGGAGCTCATCTTGGGTGATGCATCTAGAGGAGTCACTACGCGCTCCAAACTCCATGACCTATGTGGTAACTTTACTTTCATTTCTCATTTTGAACCCAAGGGCATTCGAAGCCGAGACGGACCCATATTGGTTGCTTGCCATGCAAGAGGAACTCAATCAATTTAAGCGCAACCAAGTTTGGCACCTTGTTCCTAAGCCCCACGATAGAGCAATAATTGGTACTAAGTGGATCTTTAGAAACAAGATGGATGAGTCCGGAAATGTCATTAGGAATAAAGCTAGGTAGTGGCCCAAGGTTACACTCAAGTTGAAGAATTTAAGAAAAGATTAAGATTTTGATAAAAATACTTTTGAACAGGGATTAGTATAAAACATAAATATATATCTGTAGGCAAAATCTTGTATGCAAAATATTTTTGTATAAATTATAGGAAAACATTTTGGATTGACCATGTGCGCAAAAACGTATGTGATAGAGCTTCACTATTCTTTAACAAACTATAAAAACTAAAAACAAAATAATTAAAGACTTCTTGAGCAATCTTCAAGTCTTTGAGCCATCCAATGCCTTGCTAGTGCCTTCTCTTCTATGATCCTTCCTTGATTGTGCAATTTGCCTTTCTTGCTATGTGAAACTTAGAAGTTCTTGCAAAAGCAAAGCAATGGTCTCCAAAATTGGTACAAACCTGAAACTCATCTTAACAAACTTTATTAGTACCAAATAGCTCATATTTGGTTTGTCATCATCAAAACCAAAAACAAATGGAGAGTGTAACCTTTTGGGCTAACAATCTCCCCCTTTTTGATGTATGACAAAAAGGGGGAGAATAAGTTTACATGGGACAAAAATAAGTCATTTGGTCTTGGTTCCATATGAATTTATATGTTTTGGTTTTATGAGGTTTTTGTTATGAGTCTTTTTTTTATGAATTTGAGAACTCTTGTATTTTGTTTGTGTTTTATTGGTATTGTTTCAATTTGTTTTTCAATTGGCATCAAGAGTATGTTTTTGTGTTTTTAATAAATGTTTTTGTGTTTTTAATAAATTCTTGTTATAGCATAAATATAGCATAATTTGAGGGGGAGTCTTCTCCTCCCCATATTTTGTCTATAGCCTATTTGTTATGTCATCAAAAAGGGGGAGATTGTTGGCCCAAAAGGTTACACTCTCCATTTGTTTTTGGTTTTGATGATGACAAACCAAATATGAGCTATTTGGTACTAATAAAGTTTGTTAAGATGAGTTTCAGGTTTGTACCAATTTTGGAGACCATTGGTTTTGCTTTTGCAAGAACTTCTAAGTTTCACATAGCAAGAAAGGCAAATTGCACAATCAAGGAAGGATCATAGAAGAGAAGGCACTAGCAAGGCATTGGATGGCTCAAAGACTTGAAGATTGCTCAAGAAGTCTTTAATTATTTTGTTTTTAGTTTTTATAGTTTGTTAAAGAATAGTGAAGCTCTATCACACACGTTTTTGCGCACATGTTCAATCCAAAATATTTTCCTATAATTTATACAAAAATATTTTGCATACAAGATTTTGCCTACAGATATATATTTATGTTTTATACTAATCCCTGTTCAAAAGTATTTTTATCAAAATCTTAATCTTTTCTTAAATTCCTTCTAAGTCTGATTTTTGACCAGTTTCGGTCGACCGGCCGGTCGACCAAATCTGTGTCAGGTTATACCGGTCGATCGTCCCAGTCGACCGAGGTCCTGGCAGATGCACGTATCCGTGTGCATGTCTGTCGGTCGACCGGGGCGGTCGACCGGACTACAGTTTTTGCTCTCTGGTTTTTTCGGTCGACCGGGCGGTCGACCGTATGCCTGTAACGGTCATAATTTTGAACTAGCGGTCGACCGCACCGGTCGACCGACCTGACCGTTTGAACAGTAAGGGCAGATTTTTAAGAGTTGTTTTATTTTGTCTTTTGTGTTTAAAATTTGTATTAAGGATTTATTTCAAATCTAATATTACTTAATTAGCCTTAAGTTTGTTTTTATCTCTTAACCTAGCCCTCTCCTATAATAGGGGTGATTGGGGAGAGATTCATTACAACAATTATTGCTACAAAATTCAAAGTTTAAGGCTTTCAAAAGTTCTTGATTTTTGTGCTAAATTCTCTCAATTTTCTGAAGGGTTTTCAAAAGATTTTCTCTGATTTCAATTTCTTTTCCTTACACACAAAAGAGCTTCAATTCTACTCATTATTCTCTAAGGACCTTTGTAAGGGAAGAGATTTTTGAAAGAGAGAGTTTGTGGTCTTGTGACTACTCAGAGATTCTTGTGATTGTAATTGTGGAGTTGGGTACTCCGGTTGTAATTGTTCTTTGTGATAGTGGAAGTAGCTAGAATCCTTCTGGGAAGGCGGGGAGTAGAGCTGGGTGCTCGAACCTCGATAACATATCCTTGTGTTTGCGATTGGTTTACTTTCTTGCACTCTTTACTTTACTATACTTGCTCTTATTCTTGCTCATCATAATCATTGTCATATTTACTTGCTTGCATTCATCTTGTGAATCTTGATTGGTAATTGTTGTAGCTTTAAATTTTTTATTTGCCCTTTGATTAGCATTGTCACCTATTCACCCCCCTCTAGGTGACTTTTCAGGG
>JAVJIF010026063.1:0-71252 GCA_038442645.1 Agave tequilana | reverse complement strand
CCCCAAAACTTTACAATATTATATACAAAGCTAATTGAATTTTGATTAGCTAAATACATTATTGACATGATTACTGTGTAAAAAATATCTCTAACGCGAACCCTACATGATGAAATTTAAATAATTAATTTGTTGGTATGTAAACAAAATTATAAATGTGCACGACCATGTATGTGTGATAACAATATAAATTATTTAATTAAATAGTGTGAACATACAAGGGTTATACATGTTATTTATATAAATTATATATGTACATGAATAATGAATTCTTCATCATTACAATGCACATGATAACATGAATTAGTACTGAGTGATGCTGAAACAAAAGATTGGTGCTTAGTTACCCAAGCAAGCATCAGGTGGCTTGCCAATGATAGGGGAGTGACAAAAAAGTTGTCTAAATGAGAACTTAAGAGTAAGACACCTATTAGTGAGGTGCATAATGCATTTATTAGATGATAAGTAATCTTTCTTTTTTCAACCAAGCCTCCATCCATTTTTCATTTTCCCCCATCTTGAAATTCTCTCTCATCAACCATTTTTTCTCCCAACAAGAGGAAAGAAAGAAAAGAAGAAGAAAAAGGAAGGAAAGCCACCTCAACATCCCACCTCTTTTTCCTTCTTCTGTTAATTACACTCCCTCATTCTCTTCATTGTGTTTCTCCTCCTAGCAAAGAAATAAAGAATGGAAAGAAGATGAAAACAAGAAAAAGGGACGTACAAATCTATGTAAGTTGTTCCATTTCATTTTCCTTTCCTAAATAACATATCTAATAACTTATAAATTGTGGATCTAATAGAAAGGTCTGAAATTTGTGAATCCAAGGGAAAGAATAATCTTTGTATATTTTTTAGCAAGTTATATTTTTCGTGTGTTCATTGAAAGTTATGATTTTAGTGTGATGTTTGGAAAATTACAATCTTTTTGGTCTTCTTTAGAAAGTCATAACCTTTGTGTTTTCATTAGAAGTTCAGATTTAGTGTATATTTTTTGGAAAATTGCAACTTATGTTCCGATGAGAACTTATAGTTTTATGTAATCTTTAATTTGATAAGGATCAAGCAGAATTTGGTCATTGTGCTGTGCAGAATTCTGCATGACTGAGAGTAATTCAATTGGACAAGACAGTTCTCCTAAGTATTGTAATGTAACCTACCGTTGAAAAGCTTATGAAGTCTAGTTTTCAATGGGTATGGTTTCATTTCAATTAGATATTGAGTTATCAAAATAATACGACAGGCTGGTCGGAACTCTATACTGAACCAGTGTGTATTATAATTAATCTTTTGTGTTTATTATAATTACATCAACTGGTGTGTATAAATAGGAAGTTATGAACTCTGGGTGCTTATTAGAAATACAAAACTCGTATTTGGAAGCTATAAGCTAGGTGTGGTCATTGAAAAACATATGAGGTCGTGCATATATGTTAGAAAGCTATGAATCTCGTGTCTTTAGTAAAAAGATATGAAGTATTTTTAATTAGTAGTAAGTTAAAATCTTTGGGTGTCTACTCGCAACATGTAGTCTTAAAGGAGTTAATAGAAAGTTACATGGACTTGTCAATAGTGGGCTCTTTATTTGAACCTATAACTTATGAATGTGCAAAAAAGTTAAGAACTTTTGCTCTCTTTGGAAACTAATGTTTGTGTTCTATGATACCTATTAGATAGTCATGAGCACACATCTAAAGGCTGTGTTTATGGACTTATTAAAGAGTTATGTGTAAGTGTTGAATGCTATGTGCCTTAGGATATTGGAGAGCATTGTGCATACATTAGAAAACCATGTGGATTCACAAAAGTGTTATGGGTATGCGAGCTCAAAAAGAGGCACGAACTTGCCACCCATGACAGGTTATGTGTTAGTGAATAAAGATGATAACCTCATAAATTTACAAGAGAACTATGAGCTAGTAGATTTCATATGGAGTTAATTGTTTATGAGACTACAAATTGAATTAAGTGACTATCCATTTGGCTAAATAAGATGTAAGTAATAACGAAAATTCATCATGAGTGTCACGAGAATTAGTGTGACATGATGGGATGTGGTAGTTATTTGGAATTCGAAATGTGACATACCACGACTTTTACCTTGACTAATTTAATTCTTTAGTTGGATTAGTAACTGTTTTTTTCGGGGTTAGTAATGTGACTTACTTGACTATAGTTGATTCTCTATTAGACCTTAGTGAACGGCTAGTTTGAATGCAACTATCCAAACTTAAAAGTTATAAAAACTATATCAAGTTATTATTTCAACTATTGGGGGTAAAGGCCCAGCAAAAATATGTTACTATTGGGGAACAATTCATATAATTGATTTTAGGGTATATTTCATGTTAAGTCATTAGTATTTTTGGTGATTTGGGTGATTATCCATATTTACCCATATACCCTACTTGTCTTCTATATATATCTGTAACTCTCTTTTATCTAATATACAATTCTTTTTTAAAGTGTTCTATTTCTCTACATGGTACCAGAACTAGATTAACCCTAAACCTAAAAATCCACCATCTTCTTTCCTTTCTTTCATCAAATTCATCTCCATCTCCTCAACCATCACCTCCATCCCACCAAACACTTACCCCCCCCCCCCCGGTTTTATTGCTGCCTGCCCTCCAATCCAAAAAAAGTACTGTAACTACTCAAAAATCAATTTTTAGAGCTGATCTGGATCTTTTGATGCTCTACAAGATTTATTTGGTGAGAGCTGATCTGTAACTGCTTAAAAATCAGAGTTTTACATCTGATCTGACTATATGGATGCTCTGCAAGACTTCTTTAGTAAGATATGCTCTGTTTACTGCTTAAAAATCAGATTTTTATATCTGACCTAACTTTTTAGGTTCTATATGCTACTATCTGGTACCTAAGTTACCTGCTTTTCTTATTACTGGATGTTTACTGCTACTATTGCTATCTTTCTGGTGATTTCTCTAACTGGATATTATGTCTGAGACTACGAGTTCATCCTCTGCTATGACCTCCTCTTCGATGGTTGAAACTCTATCCCCAAGACAATGTTGGGGACTATCGTGAAGTTGAATGGCTCCAACTACCTATTATGGACGCAGGCGGTTCGCATTTTCGTTGGCGATCAGAACAAATTGGCTCACCTCCTACAGCTCCACTTGCTGATATAGATCTCACGTATGTGACTTGGCTTACTGGAGATTATTCTGTGATGACATGGCTCCTCAACAGTCTAGAGGAGAAGATTAGTGATAGTGTCATGTTCGTGCTTACTGCCAAGGACATGTAGGATACACTGAAGGTGATGTATGACAATAAGAGAATCCCTCAAGGGTTATTGAGATCTATGAGCGCTTATTTGAGCTCAAACAGGTAGACAAATCTGTGTCTAAGTTCTATAGGGAACTCAAATATCTAATTGATGAGTTAGAAATGCATCAACCGTCTGTTACTGATGTGACGACACTGAGGGGTATCGTCAGGATCTCGCAGTGTCAAAGTTTCTAACCTGAGTCTTACACTACGATCCCAAGTGCAGGGTCAAATTCTGGGAGGAGAGAGTATTCCTACGTTGACTGCCATCTTCTCGAGAGTTATGTGAGTATCTACTGGAGCGGATGTTTTCTCTGCACCTTCCATTGAGCAGTCTGTCATGGTTTCTAGATGTGGTCGTGATCGTGGTCGTGGTCGCGATTTTAGAGAACGAGGACGTAGATTTGTGGAAGTGGACGTGGCTCGTATGGAGGCAGACAGAGTGCCTCTAAGAAAGGACTCAGGCAATGCAGGCATTGTGAACACAGTAATCACATCTTCAAGAAGTGTTGGGAGAAATTTGGTCAACCTGAGTGGGCACAGTTTTCTGAGTCTGATTCATCTGCTTCGCGTAGCACTCAGGATTATTCGTCCACTTTCTCCACTCTTTCTAGATCTTTCATGATTGTACTAACACAGGAGGAGTATGATCGACTTCAACAGCTAGAGTTCTCTTAGAACTATCTTTCAGCAACTCATGCATCTGCTTCAGGTATGCACATCTATACTGCCTTTTCTCAAAAGGCCTGGATATTGGATTCTAGAGCCTCATCTCAGATGACATGTATTAAAGAAAAATTTATTTCCTTAAATATGTCCACTATCCACCCCTCTGTTAAAATTGCTGATGGTACCAATCACATGTACGACTGTACTAAGTAGTATGGTTCATAGTCGAGGTCTCGGCCGCCGACTCGGCAGACACTGAGACGGATCGATCTCGGCAACTCGGATCGGTCTCAGGCGATACGCGCAAAAAAGCTACATAGAAAGCTCAAAAACTTTTGAAAAAATCACGACAAATCTTTAAAAAAAATGTAAACATCCACATTCATATATCACATGTCCAAAACATATCACCTAGCACACTAAACATAAAGTGAAAGCATAAATGCACGTGTCGTCGGTAGAAGCATATCAAAATACATGCACAATATAGTAAACTGCACAAACTACATTCATAAATACATGCTAATAGAGTTATTTCCACATTGAATTGCGACGGGCAGCGGCGATCTCCAGATCTGAGCGAGAGAGGTAAGTTTCTTTTTTTCTTTTCCTTTTTTTCTTTATACCCGTTCGTCACAGGTGAATATAAGTTTCGAGGTAACTCGGCTGAGAACGGAGTTGACTCGGTCGATTCGGCCGAGTCACGACTAGGGGTGAGCAAAGTTCGGTTATAACCGAAATAACCGACCAAAAACCGAAACTCGAACCCGAACCGAACGCTCTAGTTCGGTTCGGTTTCGATTTCGTATTTCAAAAACCGAACTCGACCGAACCGAACCGAATCTCTTACCCTATATATCACCCCACCCAAATTCAATTTAGTGAATCATATAGTTCATAACAAAAAACTGGTGAAAACTTATCTCATTACTTCTAACAATACCATCTTTTTATGTTGAATATGTGAAAGTTATGTTAAGTACACCATCACAATTAAGAATAATATTTATATTAATATAGTTCTTTTTTTCATTCTTGCCATTAAAAGTTAGTAATAATTATGTGAGTTTTGATATAAGAGCCTAAATATAACGTAAAAGTTTTAGAATATGAAATTTTTAATTCACATTAAGGTTAGGGTCTTTTTCTTATTTCTAATTTGGGTATTGAATATTTGATTAGAATATTAAAGGATGATAATATAATGGTGATTAAAAATGTAAGAAATGATGGGAAAAATATTGGCCTAACCGAAAAAACCAAAAAACCGAACCGAACTGAGTCGGTTCGGTTCGGTTGCTAAGTCCAATCGGTTCGGTTCGGTTTTGCAAAAATTAGCAAAAACCGAGCCTAACCGACCGATGCTCACCCCTAGTCACGACCGATTCGGCCGTGACTCGCCTGAGTTGACCGAGTCAACTCCGATTATTGTCATCATCGCCACTGCCGTCATCACCGCCATCACTGTCATCATTATCATCGCCATCCTTACCATCATCACTACTAGAACTGGATAAAACCCTCACATCTTCACCACCACCACCATCATCTGCTTCTCTTATACCTCGGAGGAAGGGGGAGAGATCGGAAACAGGGAGAGAGAGCGAGGGGAGGGAAAGAGACAGAGAGAGACGGGAGATGGAAAAGGAAAGAAAGAAAGTGGGTGAGAGAGGGAGGGGGAGGGGAAAGAGACAGAGAGAGACGGGAGATGGAGAGGGGAGAGAGAGCGGGTAAGAGAGAGAGGGGAGGGAGAGGGAAAGAGAGGGAGGAACATCACCTGGGACTGGGGAGGAGAGGTCGGCGGCTAGATCTGAGCAGCGACGATCGGGCAGCGGCGGCGATCTCTAGATCTAAGCGAGGGTAAATTTTTTTCTTTTCTTTTTTTCCCCTTATACCCGTTCGTCACGGGAGAATATACGTTTGAGCCGACTCGGCCGAGAATCTAAGTCGACTCGGTCGACTCGGCCGAGTCACGACCGATTCGGCCGAGTCGGCTGAGTCAACTCCGATTCTTGGCCGAGTCAGTCTCCTCTGAGTTGAGCCGACCGACTCGTGACTCGGACTCGTCTCGGAGCGGGCCGAGACGGATACGACTCAGCCGACTCGTCTCCGACTCGGACGAGTCTTTGAACCATGGGTCTTATACAGAGGCTTTATTGGTACCTGCCTGGAAACAGGCAATGGATGAGGAGATGAAGCTCTTGCTTTCAGAGGAACATGGGAGTTGGTTTCCGCACCAATAGATGCGGTGGTTGTTGGTTGTCGCTAAGTATTTGCTCTAAAGTACCAACCAGATGGTTCTGTGGATAGATATAAGGTCAGGTTCATGACCAAAGGTTATACTCAGACATATGGCATCGACTATTTTGAGACATTCTCACCAGTTGCAAGGATGAACCCTATCAGGATTCTGTTCTCTATTGCTGTTAACTTGTCATGGCCATTGTTCCAGCTGGATGTCAAGAACGCCTTCTTATATGGGGATCCTCCAAAAGAAATGTATATGGAGCAACCTCCAGGTTATGTTGGTCAAGGAGAAATTAAAGTCTGTCATCTAAAGAAGGCTATATATGAACTTAAGCAGAGTCCAAAGGCGTGGTTTGAGAAGTTCAGCCTTACAATTTCTGGTATTGACTTTTGCCGATGTCATTCAGATCACTATGTCTCCGTTCAATGCACAAAATCTGGCATTGTAGTTCTGACTGTTTATGTTTTTGACATTTTGCTGACTGGGATGACTCAGCTGGGATTGTGGAAACTAAAATATATCTCAAGCGTCATTTTGTGATTAAGGACATGGGACATCCAAAATACTTTTCAGGAATTGAAGTTGCACATCAAAAACACAGTGTACTTCTTTCTCAGCGAAAGTATGCTCGAAAACAGGATTTTTGAGATGCAAGCTTGCAAATACACCAATGGAAGCCAATGTGGATTTATGGTTTGATGACAGCCATACACTTGATGATCCAGGAAGATATAAGGGATTGATTGGGAAACTGATCTATCTTACGGTGACTAGGCTAGATATAACTTTTGTTATAAGAGTTCTGAGTAGATTCATGCATCAGCCCAGAGAGACTCATTGGCTAGCTGCGATAAGGGTTCTAACTTACATCAAGAGTTGTCCAGAAAAAGGGTTGGTTTATAGAAAACATGGACATGTACACATTTCTAGATATTCTAATTCAGGGTATGCTGGTGATTGAGGAGATAGGAAATTTACTACCGACTATTGCACCTTTGTTGGATGAAGTCTGGTGACTTAGAGGAGCAAGAAACAAGATGTGTCTCGCTCAAGTGCTGAAACTGAATATAGAGCTATGGCTCATACGGCATGTGAGATGGTGCGATTAAAAGATTTACTGAAGGAGCTTGATTTCAGACAGCCTGGACCCATGCCTATGCATTGTGATAACCAGTCTGCCATCTATATTGCCCAGAACCCAGTGTTTCATGAAAGGATCAAACACATTGAGGTCGACTGTCACTTTGTCAGAGATGATTGGACCATGAAGGTGGTTATGTTCCACCTCGAAGCAATTAGCTGATTTATTTACCAAAGCTGTCTCACTTCATGTGTTTTCTACTCTTTGTAACAAGCTGGGCATGTTGGATATCTATGCTCCATCTTGAAGGGGAGTGTTAAGGTAAGTCATTAGTATTTGTTACTGAGTGATTACCCATATTTACTCATATACTCTCCTTGTCTTTTATATATATATATATATATATATTATAATATATATATATATATATATATATCTTGTAACTCTCTTTTATCTAATATACAATTTTCTTTTAGGGTTTTCTATTTCTCTACATTTCATCTTAGTGATGTTTATGCAATATAAAGGTTAAATAAGTTGGTTAAGAGGGAGAGAAAATGTCTCATTTGTCTAATGTATTTTAAGTAATGGTCTATATACTTATATATGGAAGATGAATGACAATTTCCTATAATCTATCTGTGCAAGAGATTAAGAGAGTAATATTTCACTCGTATTGTAAATGTACGAGAAAACAGTCCTCCATTTCTCAATAATATCATAATAATACAAACATATACTATATGATATCCTTTCCTTAAGATTTAGATGCTTTTGTTTATTCTTAACATTATTGGCACTTCTTATTAAGCTATTATGCTCACCACCCATGCGTGATTGCAACCTTGCAGGCAACATCAACGAGACAAAGGCAAAACAAACAAAGAGAAGACAAAAGCATTAGACTTGGTCCTCGTTAACAGTATATAACTTAATGTAATGTATGCAATTACTCTTGAAAATCACTTACCGGTATAATTTGTATCAAAGGTGTACCACTATATGTAAGAACTCGTATATAATAAAGAAAGTTTTTATGTACTTAGTTCGTTGTACTATTGCGATGACAATATGTGGACAAGTCATTAGTGAAAATCTTAATAGGTTATGATATTATAATTCACGTTTAGAACTTGGTATATATGATAAACGGGAGTTGATTATTGAGGTGTTACACAAACGGCCGAATCTTATACCTAAAATTGTCGGCTGATTCTGAGATTTCGAACCATGTTAATGATCTTCAATAAATAATCGTATTTAATTCTAAGTTTATAGACAATGCTTTCAAAATTACTTAGAACAAACAACCTTCTAAACCAACATCCAGATTGCAAATCTAGAAATATTTAAGCTATTAGCCATAGTTTCAAATCACGGTATGTTTCAACTATCATTTTTGATAGGTCTTGTATTGCATATCATATCATATTGTGCACCATTACATACACTAACTTTTGAGAAACAATTAAGCAAACAACTATATATACACAAAAATATAGACAAATTTAAAGTAAAACAATGAATAAACAAGGAGAAATGATAATAACCTGAAAGACGCATGTTAGAATATAAAACAATTACCCTCAACTCTCACCACAAGTTTAAGAGTTTTGATGTAATTGCAGGGACTTTAATATGATACTAAAGCAACCCACATTTAATTCTCACTAGGCGCGCATTTAAAAGGGATTTAAAAAAATATTGTTGCACAGAAAATCCAGATTTGACTTATGATAAGGGTGCTCAACCTGCGAGGACATGTTAGAATATGAAAATATTACCCTCAACTCTAGCCACAATTTTCGAATTTTGGTATAGTGGTAGGGACTTTAAAAACACATACAAAATTCAAGCGTATGTAAATAAGTGTGTGTGTGTGTGTGTGTGTGTGTGTGTGAACCTTACTTCCAAGTTCTAAGCCTAATCACTATAAGGTCATTAATCGAAATAGCACCACAAGACAAACTCTCAATGAAAGATATGATATACATAAGTTTTCTCACACTTATTGTTGCTAAAGCAACAGAGAACATAGCAAAGCATCAAAAACACACACTTAATAACACTAACTAATCCCAATCATTCAACCAATATCCAATTAATTAAGCAGACAATCGTAACAATAATAAACGACCTATTATATTACAAGCGTCTAAGAGTTTGTTTTGAGACGCTATTTTATAGTTAATGGTTTTATGGTCATTAGACTTAGAATTTTGAGCTGTAAATTATGTAAATACGTATATACATACATTTAAATTTTGTATGATTGTGTCTTTCAGTTTGTTATCATTTCTCCTGAATTGTCCATTCTTTTCCGTTTAAATTTGTCTATATTTTTGTGATATATATAGATATATGCTTAATTGCTTAATTATTGTACATGATACGATACATGATATGATATCTAAAAAAACAATATTCGATACATGTCATAAAAAAGACTTGACAACTATGACTTCGTATCATATTGCATATCACACGATAAGTATCGCTATAGTAACGCACCCTCGTACCACCATCCGACTCATATCATTTTTTTTCCACATTGTAGTGTACGTTACAGTGAAAATGTATAGTATGATATTTAGAACTACACTATTAACGCGCTACATCACAGACCTTTGTTCTCTTGCCTCTTCCTACCCCCTTCTCAATGTCATCTCCTTCAACCAATATCTCCAAGCATGTACTCATGTCATTTTATGAAATATTAACCTAAATGCAGAAGATGAGTTTTACGAATTCTTACATTTTTACACTGTCATGTGCAATCATTATCCCTTATTTATTATTTGCACTTGATTCATTTTGTGCCCTCAAAATCTTAAGTTTAATATCTATAGAACCCCTCAAATCTAGTAATAATAATAAGTTTTTGAATGAACTCTTGCACCACACTATATGAAGCCTATATTAATGATTATCATGGCCGATAATTTTCAACTTTCATTTGATTACAATATGGCGTTACTGATACAATCTATTGAGTCAACTTTGTCGCTCCTTCATTTATTCAAACCTCCCATTAAACCAAAACCATCAATAACTTCACTTATCCAACCCACTCCTACCTATTGTTGCGTAGATAATCAACCGCTTGTGGGATACTCCTCCTCCTCTTCAAACAACAATAACAACTTAAAGCCATTTGTCCCAAGTATTTGGGATAGGCTACATGAACGAAAAAAGAATTACGCCGGATTGGGCACATGGATCAGCTTTCTCCACTCATTCCTATCGAGCAATATGTCTTCACTAAGACCTTTAGCCTCTATATCTTGTCATATTACCTTCATCCATGTTTTCTTCGGTCTCCCCTGCGCTCTTTTAACTTGCCCTAATTTGATATGCTTTGTTCGCCAGACTGGCGCATCTGTAAGTCTACGACGCACATGACCAAATCATCGTAGGCGATTTTCTTCCATCTTCTCTTCTATAGAGGCTACGCAAATCTTAGTACAAATATCCTCATTTCTCACCTTATCTCTCCTCGTGTTACCACACATCCAACGAAGCATGCGCATCTCTGCTACACTCATCTCCTCGGTTTACTGAATTTACACTCCATATACTCTGTTTTGGCCCTACTTAATCTAAAACCTCGAGATTCTAGAGTTTGCCCCCATAAGTCTAATTTTGTATTTACCCCAGCTCTCGTTTCATCGACTAGGACAATATCATCAGCAAATAGCATACATCACGGTATCTCATCCTAAATAGCTCTAGTAAGCTCATCCATCACTATGGAAAATAAGAATGGACTCAATGCAGATCCTTAATGCAATCCAATTGTGATAGAAAAATCACTTGTTATGCCTCCACAAGTTCTAACATTTGCCACTACTCCATCGTACACGTCCCTAATTATGTCAATATATTTTATGGGGACTCCCTTTTTCATCAATGTCCACCATAATACCTCTCTTGGCATCTTATCATAAGCTTTTTCTAAATCAATAAAGAACATATGCAAATTTCTCTCTCTCTCTCGAAATCGCTCTATAAGATGACGAAGCAAATGAATAGCCTCTATCGTCGATCACCCCGACATGAACCCAAATTGATTCTCTGATATTTTAACATTCGGCCTTAACCTGTGTTCAATTACCCTTTCCCAAAGCTTCATGGTATGACACATGAGTTTTATTCCACGATAGCTTGAACAACTCTGGATATCACCCTTATTCTTATAGAGAGGTACTAGGGTACTCTTCCTCCACTCATTGTCATCTTTTTAATTAGCCAGATCTTGTTAAAGAGGTTTGTCAGCCATCTCACGCACACCTCTAAGCATCTCCATATCTCAATAGGAGTTCCATCCGGGCCAACAGCTTTAATTGACTTCATCCTCTTCAAGGCCTCCTTAACTTCAAATTCGCTAATTCTGCGCATATAATTACGGTTCATATCTTGGCACTGAATGGTAAGGTCATCCAAATCTTGAGTAGAACTATCATTGAACATTTTGTCAAAATACTCTCCATCTTTCTTTAATTTCATCTCGAACTAAAACTTTCTGATCCTCATCTTTGACACACCTCACAGTACATAAGTCTCTAGTCTTTCTCACTCTGATTCAAGCAATTATATATATATCCTTTTCAACCTCTTTGGTGTCCAACTTCTCATACACTTCTTTGTACACTTTAGCTCTTGCATTCTGAACAGCTTTCTTAGCCTCCTTCTTGGCTAGCTTATACCTCTCAAAACTCACTCCATCAAAATTTTTCTTCAAATCTCTGTAAGAGTTTCGTTTGATCTTAATGGCAGCTTTTACCTCTTCATTCCACCATGATGTATCCTTACATGGTGGAGCACCACCCCGTGACTCACCAAGTACATCTTTACCTACTCTTTTAATGCAGCTAGTAATTTTCTTCCATATTGTATTGGGGTCATCTTGGGCTTTCCAATCTGCTTCATGTACTATTCGATCTACAAAAACTCCTTGGTTATTTTCTTTTAACCGCCACCACTAAATCTTAGGATCTAACTTATGTTTAATCTTTCTAAATCTCATTCTAATCCGGACATCTAAAATTAAGAGTCTATGTGGGATACTCCTCCAGTGTATATTAAAACTGACCAGATATCAATTACCAAATGCATTAAAGCGTCTCTGCAGCTTAATGCAGGAATGACATGGTCACATTCTAATTAATTTCTAGATGCATTAATAGGTATATTATCAAAAGAAAAGTGGGATGGGTGATGGGTCACACTGATTCCATCCTAGTCTCCACGCACAAGTTCACGCATACCCCCACGCACACAATTATAAATATTGGAAATATCTGATGCATTGTGATTCTTAAAAAAGTATTGTAAATAAATCAACAAAAAAAATTGAAAATGTGAGATCAAAATGCTACAATACGAAGCTTAAATTTCATTTATGACATGAACAATAAGCTAGCACTACGGGAACTAATAATGAAGAAACTATAAGAAAATCATCTAGGAACTGTAAGACATGCATTTAAAATAACTTCTTCTATATCAATTACCTGACCAGAAGAGCTTAGCTCCCTCCTGTATTAAGAATCAAATCAAAGTCTTAGCAAACATAAATAGAATGACTGTAAAGACCAAATAACCTCACATTTAACTACCTTTTGTGAAGGGAGACATAAAGATTGTCCATGAAAGCAGATGGAAACTTCTCAAAGAGCTTGTGGACTGCTTCTACTGATCTAATCTGAAAAAAAGAGGGAGGAGATCCCAACAATCAGATGTAAAACATACAGAGTTCCTTGAAGGATAAAAAAAAGAAATATTGAAACATGGTACAAGCAGAGTTTTACGAATGGCTCCCAAGTAATAAGATTGTAAAGATGTAGATGAAGTAATAAGATTTTAAAGATGTAGATGACTAGGAAATAAATAAATAAATAATTCGCATTTGAAAAAAATTTAGATGTAAAAACAATTTCAGACAATAATACAGACTCGTAGAAAAATATTTACAAATAATCGATGCAATAAATATGTGAGCAAAGATAAAGAAGAAAAAAAGAAGGCAAATTTGAAAACAATCTACATAACGAGAAAAACTATCAGAATCCAAAAATTCCATTACATAGACCAACAAGAAAAAAACAATAAATTGGAAAGAGGGGAAAGAACTAACCTCTCCCAAGTGATCCCTGGCCCCAAGTAGAAACCCATACACAGCAGACAGCACGGTGTAGAAAATCTGTATATCTAAAAGATATATCTGCAGAGAAAAGATAATGAACCTATTCAACTTCTTTAAAGTGCTAACATGTAGCAATGTGAATACATGTTGATTACATTATTATTGCATTCAGTGTAATTATAATTCAAGTCAAACAAATAAATGATGACAGCCACATACCATAATTTTGCTTTTTGAACGGACAACTCAACATATGGGCTGTTTGGTTTCAAGGAAGTGGGCGGAAGTGAGGAAGTGGGAAGTGTCATTTCCCATTTCTGTTATCCATCCAAACGCCAAAAAAGAATGGAAAACCCCTTTTCCTTTTCTTTTTTCCCTTTTACACAACCATTTTCTCACTTCCAAGGTACTACAGTTAATTTTGTGGTCATATAAATCTCATTTCTAATAAGTTGTAGCTCAAAACAGTTAATTTTGTGGTCATGTAAATCTTACTTGCATTCTAAGTACAAACCATTTTTTTATAATTATTTTTTATATTAATATTATTTTACGATCAACTTTGTGGTCAACCTTTCCGCTTCCACTTCCACATTACTAACCGAACACCGGAAACCACAATATACTTTTCCACTTTCACTTCCCAACTACTAACTAAACACCGGAAAAGATACACACAAAATCCCTCACTTCCGCCCACTTCCTTGAATCCAAACAGCCCCTATAAACGCAAACAATATGCAATCACCAAGTTAGCTCAAGTGCCACGCAGCAATTTACATTTTGAACAAACAACTGAACTAGGAATGTGAAAGATGTAAATTTACTTGATTACAGGAAGTCATATCCATGTTTGGGTGCAAAATCAGGACCAAAATCATGATCTAGACAACTCAAGGTATATATTACATCGGATTCGGTGTTCATAAGATTAAAAATCAGAACAAGACGCTCAATCAGACAGTTAAACTACCAGACTTTGTATATGATCACCAATACCATGAAGTCATTAACTCCATAACACAGAATACCCAAGTTCTCAATAACTGATTGACTCAACAACTGATGATCATAAAGTTACACTCTGCAAGCACTTCCATAGTTGAAGTTCCATTAACTCCAAAAATCCAATAAGAAAACAAGCATGAATGCTAGGTACTAATTAAACACCTTCCCCAGAGTGGCGGAACCATCAAATCCACAGATCCACACAGATTTGACCCGGATTTTCCTCAAAAATAAGATAGTTGGATTGTCCTTATCTCCAGGATATTATTATCCTGAGGCATAACTTTATAGATAGAAGTTAAGTCAGTTCACATTAAGTTCCACTTGATTTCATCATACTACTTGTGATGTAGTTTTGTTAGAGATTTGATTTTCTCTTTTAGCTAGAGCACGCTATTTAAGGAGTGTTGTACTCTCTTGTTAACAGCACCGAAATGATCATTGAAGATTAAGAATACTTAGGTTCTTTGTTTCAATTTCAACCTCTTCTCAAAATTTATATCTTTCTTCTTTATTTTTTATTGACATCTTATTACAACCCTTTAGTTCTTATTGAAGTATCGTTTAGAACAAAACTTGTTACAAAACTTACTTACCAATTCCTGCGTCTCTTGCTAGATTTGGTAATTATGTCTGAGATGATATTATGATTATTCCTGTCAAAGTTGTCCCAAAATCCAAATATTGGCCGATAAGAACGACATATCGCCAAAATATCATCTTCAAGGGCTTGCACTACGATAAGGCAGGAAAAAGAAAGGCCTATAATGTTGACATCGTGTCAACCAATATTTTGCATTACAAACCGATATGGTAGGGAGGTATATCCTTGGCGAATACCAGATTATATGGATCATTATGGTTCCTATTGGTTTACTTGATAAAATGGTTTTGGATTTTAAGTCAAACTCAAATAGACAATACTTAACAAACCCTGAACCTATTTCCCAGTATGCTTAAAGCCCAAATGCCCGTTGTTGGGTGAGTCTCCCAAGTCTTCTTCGTTGCTTCCCTTTCATATTCTCTTTTATGTGCACAAATCCAGCACCGATGACTTTGAAATCACCAATAAGAAGACCTCGATGGATAAGAAGGAGGAGGGAAGCCCTAATTGAGAAAAAGCAGTCCCCAAAAAAATGAAAAGAAAACATCCATAATTGAAGACGAACATTTACTTTTTTTCATTCATCCAGTTCCAAGTAGAAAATACATTTTATCATGCTAAATGTTAGTTGAAGTTTTATTTTATTATTATTTCAATTTAATTACTAATTTTATTGTATTTGGCAGACATATGTTATTGTTGAAAGCCTTTGCACCCATGTTGTAACATTTTATTAGATCGATGATATCTAGGACATTACAGCTAGCCTTAAGCAATCTATGTGTGTGTGTGTGTGCCTAATGAAAACATTTGACATTGATCGCATAGTCCCGATATATCATTGATATCCGGAAACATATACAAAAAAAAAAAAACCCTAATCAAAACAAACATGATATCCAATATTTATTAAACCTTGCTTATTTACATGTGGCTTCTCCCTACGTACTTTATGAGCTTTATTTTCCTTCCCAATCTTTTCTATATCAACATTAGGAGCAAGATTATAATGCTTTCTAATTGTTCTTTTGAATATACATGAATATTTAGATAGATATGGATTTTATAATAGTTGCTCAGTAAATACAATTGAATAATATTGATTATAATTGTTCTTCAAATGTTCCTTTTTTTGCAGTTTTTTTTTTGGTTTGTTTTTTGATAGTCAGAAAAATTACAAAACTAAAAACAAAGAAAAAAACCAAAAGAAAGCAGAAAGATAAAAAGGCGATCAAGTAACCCCCTCAAAGAAGGGATCAATTCCACGCAGAATTTCCTTGTCATGATCTGTCAAGTCTTCATGCAGTCCATCAAGATTAGAAAGAGCGGCGAGTAGTGAAAAAGATGCCGAAGAACTACCCCCCACCCCCCACCCCTCTTCATGTAGGGGAAGCATACAATAGTTGATTATAAACTTTTCCTTGGCAAGTTTTTAATGCATAAGTAATGGGATCACAAAATTAAACAGCAGCAAAATATTGCCCCAACGATTTCTTGGAAACAATAACCAAGTTTTTGACGATGACTAACACATAACTGTAGTTAATTTTGTTGCGCAAACATTGTTATTGTTAAGTTGTGTTATGTCATGTACACGTGTCATGTGCATCTTTTAGAATTTGCCGAGTGTCAATGCATCGTATTCATGTCTGCATGGTCATGGCCACGCAACAAAAGGATTTACTAATCAAGTCATTTTAAGTGCTATGTGATAGGGACACCTCCATCAATCAAGCATTAATCATGACGGCGACAAAAGGGTTCAGAGCAAAAAACAACAGGAGATTGATGCAATGGGCCTTCAAGTTCAAGCAAAGCAAACTATCAAACTATAGATGAAGATCATTTATGAAATTTTCTTTCTATAGGTATATTATAAAGAGGCTAGTTGAAAGTATAGAGGTGAACAGCACTAAAGATGAATGCATCTAACTCACCAAAACCTTTAGGACCTTAGAATTGAGACTACACCCATGCAAATGGTGGTTAATCATTCTTTAGGTTATAAGAATCAAATGGCTTGGTAACCAAATTCTTAATATGAACAAGTCCTATTCACACCGTTAGTTCACCCTTTAAGCTAATCATTAGCCTATATAATCAATCTAAATATGCAAAGTTCAAGTGCATAGGTTGACACATATATTCAAACTAGCATGAATTGCATATACACCATCATTGGCTTAAGGAAACAGGCCAGCCTCTGTTCTACTTATTAAAGACTTGAACACCAGTTTGAGTAATAGATTGGCCTACAGCACATTAACTAAGCCTACTTTCAAATATGTTCGATAAAAGTTGATTTGTGAATTACTGGGCCGCGCAATATTAAGAGAATGATTAATACCAGCTATATCTTTTTGGGCTATTATTAGAGCTATCCTAGAATTGTTCCATAAACGAATCCCAAGCAAAATTTTTGAGCTATATTTCATTAATCAAAAAGGTGACATTGCTCTAATTTTTTCTAGTTCCTCTCTAGAACCGTCTCCTACAAATCAATTCATAAGTGAATTTCTATATATGAATCAAGTGACTCCATTGTGATGTTCTCTCTCAAATTCAGAGAGTTCACTCAACTTTTGAGTTGTTGCAAAGAGTGGGAAGATCACTTCGGGGAAAAGAAAGGATCTCACTATGATTAATATAGAAATAATAGTAAAAAGCCATCTGAGGTGTGGTAATGGACATCCAGTAAGTTGGACTAGATAAGGATAAACACTGGGATTTGCAAATGATTGCTTTCTCCCTCTTTCTCATACTCTCCCTTAAGTTTTCTGTCTTGCTTCTTATTAGTTATTATTATATCTTCATATCTCACCACAATCATTATTATATCTTGATTTAATGCCTAAACTAGAATTTTACTATTTTGTGCATTCAAAATTTCTGTTCAATCATATCAACACACACGCACCCATACTCTCACACACACACAAAAAAAAAAATTATGCATTCATAATTTCCATTCAATCCAATCCAACACACACATGCATTCATAATTTCCCTTCAATCCTATCCAACACACACATGCACCCCCACCGTGTACGAGCACACACACATACCACGGATAAAAAAAACCCACCATTCAGGGTTGCCTGACACCATCATTCAACCACCAACATAGCAAGCACAAGAGACCAGCCCATAAGCACGAACCAGAGAAAGAGGCAAAACGATAACTTGAGCCAGACTTAAATGAATCTCATTTCTTACCACATGAATTATTTCAATCACTTGTTGTCTGCCTTCCATACGAGAGGACTAAGGCCGACCTCTCGCAACCAGCATTGGATGATGTAATTGATTTAATTGACATTATTTAGTATGATTTTGGGAGAGACTAGTAGCTGATTGCCTCTCCTGCTGACGAGCGGACAGTACTCTCCTTTTATTGAGAGAGTTGATGCAAGCCAATCAGACCCACTCAATCCACACATATTTGATTGGATTTATTTAATCCATTAGATAGTTTGATTTATTCTCCTCATTCAGATGTTATTATATTTCAGAGATTTGATTATGTCTTTCAGATGAGAATATGTTTGTTCAAATCTGAGTTCAAGTTGCTTTATGTTTCTAGTTGCCTAGATAGTTTAACAAGGGTCCCGATTTTATCTTTTAGTTGGAATATACTATTTAAGTGATGCAATATATGGTTAGTAGCTTTAAATTGATGGTGAAAGACAGAAAATATTGAGAAACTGTGTTCTGTTCTCAATTCCGCTTACTCTTCTTAAAAGTTTATCTATTCTCCTCAATATTATTCTTCAAGCTTTCAACCCCATTCTCCTTCTCTTTGTCAAAATTTCTTCCTTTTCCAGAGCCTTTTTGCTGTTACCATCCTGCGCCTGTTACTAAAAACAGCCTTCATCTATAAATGAATTACCCTCTCAATTATTAGATGATAAGATCAGTAGTAGGGTAGGAGTAGTGTGCAAGCTCCACTCTACAAGACAATCGAGATAAAGTCAAGACAACCATATTTACATACTCAGTTTCTATTGCTTGATAAAAATTAAGAAAGCATTTGAACATGTGGATGAGCAATAAAATGAAGTATAATGTTCCATGGGTACCATATGGTAACATATCATATTAAGAATCAACTCTCAAACTCTCAAGCATATCATCAGTGAGGAAAAAAAAGAACCATAAACCTATTCTGGTGCTAGATTATACTCACAAAGACAACTGGGGCCCACAAGCTTAGAATTGTCAGAGCATTATGATTATCTGTTAATGACGGAAGAAAAGTCTTAGATACACATAAGCAAAAATTAAATGAAAAATACAAAATGTTGTATATAACAATCTCATACTAAGGAACAAAAGGGAATAAGATAGCATCAAAGTCAGAAAAGCAACCGTCTAGACTCTAGGCACTCTTTGTGGCACAAGGGAATTTGGAGGCTAGCTCCTTGGTTAAATGAGCTTCAAATTGCAACCAAAAAGGTATGTCATCCAGACATCAACAGACAATCAAGGTTCTATCACATATTCACATATTTATCTTTCCGAGAACTTAGCCCCCTCTGCAAGAACTTTCTTCAGCTTATAAGAAGTTGGTTTGAGGTTGATAACCAGGTAATAAAAACTTAAGAAATTTTTTGGTCAATTGTGGAGCTTAGTCATGCATCATATCTGGCCCCATTATAGGAATATGCTTTAGATAATGATGCCCATGATTTTCATCTCTGCTACATCAATAAAATGCAAACCTCAATGGTTAAGCTTCTTCAAAGATGCTCAAAACTTCAGGAGATAATGTTGCAGTTTATTTTGGCAATACTTGTATGTAATGTATAAGATATTTAATCCTCAAATAATAACGATCGTTTGGCATCATAATAACAATGTAACACAGTATTAGCATTTGATTGTAGTAAGTTTATTTGATTTCTCTATGATGTTGAATAAAATAAAAGCTGAACATGAGAAAAAGAATTTACGTAAGGAGAGAACATGGAAAGACTTATTTCCCTAGCAACCAACATCTGCTCCCCTTCCGACACAACTTTGCAAGTTGTAAGTTTCTACATCTAAATCATTTGTTGGGCATCTATTCTGCATCATTAAGTTTTTTTTCTTTGTAATAACTACGTCTTTTATATATTATTAGCATTCCTCTACATTCAATTTGCACATACCAACAACTATTATCTCACTTGTTTCATAAATATTAATGATTTTACTTGCAATAAACTTATTGTTAAGCTTTGAAAAAAAATAATAAGGAACTTGCCTGAAGAGTATATAAACTAATAAAAACAACCTAATATTTTACAAATGCAATAAAGGGATAAAGCGTTTAAGAGATTTGAAGAAAACCATAACATTAGTAATTATAATATGTAGTTTAAGCAACACAAGCAAAAGGATATAAATACTATATCATAGTCACCAATGGAAGATGCAATGTTATGTAAAGCGCATGTCCTTACTCTTGGATACAAAGTCATGCCATGAATATCGTATGCCCACGAAATCCACAATAGTTTTTGTTGGTGAAACCAATGGTTCAATCTGTTTAAAACCAGAGTAAAACACATATAGGTCGACAAGTAAAACATGCCTAAATGCAAATATATGACAAGAAGTTACCAGAAGAAAGTAGGCAAATGAAAACTTTGCGCCAAATATCACAAGCCAAAAAAGCACATACCTGAAATTGCAAAATGTTATCCAGAAAAATGTAATAATAAATAAATAAACCACAAGTCATAAGCAAATAAATCTCACACAGTACAAATTATGGTTTCCTAATATGGAACGGAACTGAAAACAAAAGATAAAAGCAACAAAACAGTAATCAAAACCGGTGTTTAGAAAGGTTTTTCTGAGCCTCACCTCGAGGCATTTTCAAGGCTAATCGTCTCGAGGTGCAAAAGAAAAGCTATTTGTCCTGAGAGGCATACGCCTCGTACTTGACGCACATATAAAATTTGTGTTCCATGCCTTAAGAAGTGCTTCTCTGCTAAAGCGCACTCTTTAAGGGAGGGAAGGGCACAAAAAGGGGGGGAAAGAGTTTTAACTCAAACCTAAAATGAAAAAAGAGTGGACACCGCACATATTCTTCTCTTTCTCTTCTACCCATTGGAGACATTACATTATTAACCGATTTCACATATACAGCATTTGGTGTTGCAAGCAACTATGTTTTCTTTCATTGTCGCAAGTGATCATCTACCTTTTGTTTTTCAGTGAATATTTTATCCTCTACTTTTCTCTCGTATTCAACTTAGTGATTTTGAATTTGCGGTTGATTTCAGATTTTTCTGTCATATTTATTTTTAGTTAAATTATCCTTTTGAGAAATAAGAATTGCATTTTTTTTTACAGTAGTTTTCTTTCATCTCCTCTCTTCTTTTCTCTTTTCTCTAATTTGCAGTCTCCTGTTTGTGGCTTTATGCGAACTCTTTAACCATGTGGTTTTAAGTAAGAACATGTGACTATAATATGAAGGTGGTTTTTGGCCCTATGTGAACTTAATTCACAATTGTTCCTATTCGTATATTAAGCCTAATTCATTCTTGATTAATGGCTTTACCTGATTTTATTCATTTGAAGAATATTATACAATTATATATAATTTAATAATATTTGTAAATTTTAGAAAAATATACAAAATTTATGAAGGTTATGCCTTACGCCCTAGGGCTTACGCCTCGCCTATACAGGGAATAAAAAATGAAAAAGAGTGGACCCCACACATATTCTTCTCTTTTTCTTCTACCCATTGGAGACACTACTATCATTAACCGCTTTCACATATACAGCATTCGGTGTTGCAAGCAACTGTGTTTTCTTTCATTGTCGCAAGTGAACATCTACCTTTTGTTTTTCAGTAAATATTTTATCATCTACTTTCCTTTTGTATTCAACTTATACTGCAGCGATTTTGAATTTGCGGTTGATTTCTGGTTTTTCTGTCATTTTTTATTTTAGTTAAATTATCCTTTTGAGAAATAAAGATTGCAATTTTTTACAGTAGTTTTCTTTCATCGCCTCTCTTCTTTTCTCTCTTCTCTAATTTGCAGTCTCCTGTTTGTGGCTTTATGCGAACTCTTTAACCATGTGGTTTTAAGTAACATGTGACTATAATATGGAGGTGGCTTTTGGCCCTATGTGAACTTATTTCACAGTTGTTTCTATTCGTATATTAAGTCTAATTCATTCTTTATTAATGTCTTTACCTGATTTTATTCACTTGTAGAATATTATACAATTAATAATATCTGTAAATTTTAGAAAAATATACAAAATTCATGAAGCGTATTCCTCACGCCGTGGGGCTTACGCCTCGCCTATACAGAGACCCAACGCTTCGCCTCACGCTTTCACCTTTTCAAACAATCTAATAAGAACAACCATGATAGCTAGATTAAAGTAATGTGAGAAGGAAAGTTGCACGCCCTTCATAGTTGTTGAAGAAGACAATCAATAGTGTATTTTTTTTCCAATTTATAATTTATTAGAAAAATACAATACGCCAATAAGGAATTCTAATTTAAAGCCACAAAAGCACGAAAAGTAGATCAGCACCTCAAATTAACTACATGTCATTTTTGCACCCCTTGATTATGATCTGTATAAATTAAGTATGTAATTCAATAAATTTAAGTTTTATGTACTAGTGAATCAAACTCATTTTGGAGAAATAGGGACAAGATATAAGAAAAAGGTATATCAGCTTCAACTTAGATCTTCCACACAAAATAGGGAAACAATGGCCATACGTTTGTCTAATTAAAGAGGCAATAAAAGAACAAGAACGAAAAATCTTCAAATTCGTAGCAGGATCATAAACCCAAACATAACAAACCATAGGAAATCAAAAATTAATTCATGAATTAACAAGATTGCCCTTTTGATGTGCAAATAATCAGTAGATGAATCTCCAAGCTAACACATTGTAATTAAGAAAAGTGCACAAATATGCAATAACAAACTATTCACAAATGAACAGATAATAATAACAAATCATTCACAAAATAAAAATTGATTCGCAAGATCTGCAAAACGCACACATATAAAAGACGCACACACGCGCGCGCGCACACACACACACACACAGAGAGAGAGAGAGAGAGAGAGAGAGAGAGAGAGAGAGGCTTACTTAATATAGTCTCTGGTCCTTTCGTACACTCCACGACCAACATAATAGTGTTCCTTCACAGCAGAAAGATTTACAAACAGAATCATGAAAATTAATGTTAAAAGAAGAGACCATCAAGGCATTGACTTTAACAAAGATCTTCGGATGGAAGGTTAGAGATCTAAGAGCACAAAAAATTAGGGGAAAAGACCTGGTGCATCCACTTAATAAGCCTCACAAGCGACCAACGATCACAGGGCTCGGTCAAACGGTGGCAGAATGGAATTCGAATTAACGCGCTAATAAGGAGTTGAATGACAGCATATATGCCAACTACAAAGACATATATCTTGAAAATAGCAGAATCGGTTCCATCCTGCATTGCTTTACTGAAATCAAGAGCTTACATACGTTAGTACCATACCGAGATCAAAGCCTAAGACAATATGATCACAGTTTAAAATTTAGGGGAAATCCAGAGAATGTTCAAACTCACATATAAAGGTAGCATATGACCAGTGACGCGAAAGTAAACCAAATGAAACGACAAAGAATCCGAGTAACAGCCGAACGACGAGATGTAGAATATGCACCGTACATCATCATAATGTCCAGTACACCTGAGTGATATGTTAAGGGAAACGAGAAGAGTGCAGAAAATTATCAGTGTTATGCAAGTGCTTCAAATACGTCAAAATTTTAATTAATAGTTTCCGGAGAGTAATAAAATAGAAAGGCTGCAGTCAAAACTATTTGAGCTGATAGGTTATATCCAAACTTACTTTCAACAAATTTCATTACAACATATGTAGGCCCAAGACTGAAAACCTCTTTTAAAGTCTTCAAATTTGCATGTCCATTGTTAAAGGCTATGATCGTTAATCCCTAAAGGTAGAAATAAAAGAAACAAAGTCATAAATCTAAACAGGCATCACAGAGTACCATGTAGAACAAACAAATGACATGATTTCTGCAAATGGATCACATAGTTCAAATAAGGACAGGAAGATTAACCAACAGCAATTACCTGGAACATCATAAGAAGAAAAATCCACAGGCGGTGAAAACTATGGTAAAGATGAAAGAAAGTTCGATGCTCCACGAACGACGTCTTTCCACACCGTTTACGTCCTCCAGCAGATGGTAAACCCTGTACAACAAAGAAAACTTCAAGTAAACCACCTTAAAAGTACAAAGAAACAATCATTTCTGAACCATCTACAAATTTTTCTTTTTTCAATTAGAAAAAACTCCCTCGACAATTACAAATGGAAGGAAAAAAACAAAAAGTAGTGATGCAAATAAACAAATAAGCTAGAATAGCACACAGTTAGAGCATTTATTTTCTAACATTGAGAGTACTGCTTATTAAAACATATGCACAAACAGTGATTGCATGCAGCATGGCGGTTCTGGAGAAATGTAAATAGAAATGCAAGATGTCTCGGGAAGAATCAAGAATAAAACTCCAGTCTATGAAGTACAGACACGAAAACTTGAGTCCAACATCTATGTCTAACATGTATCCGGCACCAATTCTTGCACGGCACGTCCCCAATATATGTCAGACATACCAGCCATGTCAATCTAAAAAAACCAAGACACAGACACAGCATGTCGGCTTCCTAAACATTTTAAAGATTGTCTCTTGTAAAAGGCAGAGCTATGCTCGGCTTATATGGAAATGAAAAGGGTCCTTTGACAGAGGTCACGCCGTATTTAACAGAACCTCAACACGACATGAGAGGGGGCATCATGTGCTTGTACTAATTCAGATGGATTGGATGTCAGAAAATTTCTTGGGTTAAAGATTTAGAATTTATAGGTGTTAGCCATTAAGGCTTCATATCATTTATTTATTTTTTTGCTTTTTGATAATGTAGTCCTAGGCACTGATGACCATTTCGTTTTTGTAACAATACATATAGAAAATACATATGGCCATGTCTCCAATTGAAAATATATTCCAGGTAAATTCCAGAAAGAAAATTTTCCTACCATCTCAACCTGCTTCAAGTCTCTCAACCTAGAAGTCTGGGGTGTTGCAACTTGTTGCAAGGGCTTATCTTGTCCAGTTTATCTTGCAACTCTCTAATCTAGCCAGTTTATCATGTCCGTGTTTCCTGTCGCATAGATTTGGCTCCAACGTAAAGGGTCAATCCTAGGATGAACAAATTTCTCATGGAGCTTTCCAGATATAAATACTCCAGGGAAGCAAATTTGACAGAATACCCAAAAGATAATGACAACAATGATAAGGATATCTCAAAGAAATAGAAGAAGCTATCTATCAATGAATATCACCCCCACACCACCTAATGGGGATTGCTTTAGTATCTTTAGTCGTAGTTTTTTTTATTTGTTTATTTAGAGCTTGTTTGTTTCGCCGTAAAAGACCATAAGTCACTAGTGACTTACGACTTTTTAAGACTTACAGTGCTTGTTTGGTCGTAAAGTCATAAAATACAATTGCATTTCACTTACGGTTTATTCTGTGGTCATGCAAATCTATATTGCAAACAATTAATTGTAATTAAATTAATATTTTTTATTAGATTAATCTTTTTAAATTATGAGAACTTTTTAATTATTAGATTAAATATAATTATTAGATTAAAAAATTTTATTAATAATTTAATAAATTTTATGCATTTATTTTTAATATATTTATTTTTTTAATATTTACTAACATTTTTAATTATTTAATATTTGATATTTTATATTTTTAATATTTTTAATTTGTTTTTAATTATTTAATATTTAATATGTTATTCTTTTAATAGATTTATGTTTAGTATTCATTGACATTTTTTATTATCTTTATTGGCATTTTAAATATTTTTTAATATTTAATTATATTTAATTATAATTTATTTAATATATAATAATTTAATACTTAATATTATTAATATTTATTTTTTTAAATTTTTAATTAATTATATATCATATTATATTTTTAATATATTGAATTAAATTAAAATTTTTAATCATTTAATTTATTAAATTATTATATATTATTAATATTTACTATTATTAGTATTTATTGGCATTTTTTAATATTTTTAAATCCCCAAACAGTTAAATTTGTGGTCAACTTTTTCACTTGCAACTTACATATTACGACACCAATAGCCGTATAAAACACAATACACTTTCCCACTTGCAATTTTACGTTATCAACCAACCATTGTAAAACATATTTACATGTAACTCATTTATAACTGTAAAAGAGTTTACCACTTACGAATTACGACTTACAGTCAATTACGACAACCAAACAAGCCCTTAGTGTTTTAGTCCCATGTTGGAAAAAGTCTTAGTGTGTGGCCTATATAAGGCCAAAAGTTGTATTTGAGTAGGCAGAATATGATGATTTGAATTTACCCCCCTTTTATTGAAGCATACTGATGTGCTTTCAAAATGAATTCTTGCATGCAGATTTGTGAGAGTGGGTAAGATCATCTGGGTATCAATTCGCGAATTAATTAAAATTTATCTTTATTTTCATTCTTAAATTAGTTCTGCACCAAATAGATATCAGAGCTAAAATCATGTTTTTCTTTCCCCTCCTTGTTCCTCTTTTTTTTCTTTCTCCACAAAAATTTTCCTCAATCAAAACCTTAGCCTCCTCTAAAACTAGCCTTCACTTCCACAAAATTCTAAAATCCTAGTTCCACAAAACCCCAAATCCCTCTTTCTTTCTTTCTTTCTCTTCTCTAGTTTCAAAAAAAAATTTGAAACCCTAGATCGGATTTAAAAAAAGAAAAGAAAAGGGAAAGAAGAAAAAACGAAAGAAGAAAAAGAAAAAGAAACAAACGAATTGTTCATCTTCTTCTTCCTCACTCCCAGCCCATTAAACCCTAACCCTCAACTTCGTGCCACCACCTCCTCCTCTGACTTCGCCATCGCGCCGTCCCGCAGACCTCGCCGCCTTCTGCCGACACGACTGACACCAACCTGACACGGTCACAACCTAGCAGCAACCAGGTCCTCCTGCTGGAACTTCGCGACAGCAACCAGGTCCTCATCTCATCTCCGCTTGCAATCTCGCCGCCGAACTGCAAACCCTCGTCTTTGCCGCCCGATCACGAGGATCTCAGCACCACCACAGCTTCACTATTCGACCGTCATCGCTGACATATCGCACAGATTGTAATCAACCCTCGTCGCCGACAGAGCCCCGCCGCCACCGTTCCATCCCCTTCGTCGTCGTCTTTATCCTCGCCGCTGAGATCTCACCAACGCCATCTCTCCATCGTCCTCTTCCTAGGCCGGCATTGCCGCCGTCCAGAAGCAGCACAGGCCACCGTCGCCATCACTCCGCGCCGCTATCGCTGCCGTCATTCCACGCCACTGTCGCCCGACGTCTGCCCTTCCCGGACCGTCGCCGCTGACACCAAGTCCTCGCGTGCCCTAGCTGCCAAGCGAAGGGAGAAAAGGGTGAAGTGGGTTGTGGGTTGAAACATTCAAACCTGAATCCAATTTGTTATTTGTTTAAGTTGTCAAACCCGCGAAGCGACCCATCAAAGTCGCGAACCTAACCCGTCACAGTCGCAGGCCCGACCGGCTCACAGCCAAGCGCGAGCCGTTGAGAGCCTAAGCTAACGTCAACGGCTCGACTGAGCCAACCTAAAGCGGCCAAAGCCAACACTGACGTCATTGGCTTCAATCTGAGTCAACTCCAAGCTGCGGCTTCTCTGAGCCGTTATTGTTCGCACAATTGCAATTTTACGCCTGTTTCAGCCCTTTCGGTCTGATTCGAGTTTCGTCTGAAACGTTGGGCCTGTTTGTTTCGTTGCAAAACGCCGCAAGTCGTAAGTCGTAAAATGAGAATGGAAAAAGTGAACTGTAGCAGAGAAAATATATTGTGTTTTACGGTGTTTGTTTGATAAAGTGAAGTGTAAATGGAAAAGTATATTGTGTTTTACGGTGTTTGGTTGATAAAGTGAAAGTGTAAATGGTAAAATATATTGTGTTTTACGGTGTTTGGTTGGTAATGTAAAAGTGTAAGTGGAAAAGTTGACCACAAAATTAACTGTAGCAGTGATTTAAATATTATAAATACTATTAAATTAAATCTACTATTGTAAATTAAATTGTACTAATAAATTTGAGATAAAAATTAATAATCTTAATATTTTATTTATAACAATAATATTAATAAAATATTAGTATAAATAGTAAAATATTACTAAAATATTAACTAAATAAATAATATAAAATTTTAAGAAAATCTAAAGAACATTAATAAAATTTTAAGAATACTAATAAAATATAAATATTAAAAAATATTAAAAATAATAAAATATAGTTATAATATTATAATATTAAAAATACTTGAAAATTATTATAATATAAATTTTATTATAATATTATTGTAAAATTATAGAAATATAAAATTAACAAAATAAAATATAATTATAATTTAATAATAAATTATCATTATAGTATTATTATACTAAATTATTGTTACAATATTAACATAATAAAATATTAATATAATAATAAAATATATTATGATATTAATAAAGTAATTTTTTATTAAAAAATAAATAATTAAATATATAATAATTTTATATTAAAGTATAATATTGTTATATTAATAAAGTATTAACTCAAAATAAAATAATAAAAAATGGAATAAGTATTAATAAAATAATAAAATATTAAATAAAAATATTAAATTAAAATAGTAAAATATTAAGTATTAAAAAATATTAAAAACAATAAAAAATCAAAGATTAAAAATATAAAATAATTAAATAATTAAATAAGAAATTGAATACTATTTAAAATATTAAATATTTAATAATATTAAATTATATATTGATTACCAAGTAACTGTTTTGAATTGTAAGTGTACTACAAGTGAGAGTTACATGACCACAAAATTAACTGTAGCAACTGCAAGTGAAAAAATATGAGTGTAAAAGTGAGATTTACATGACCACAAATTTAACTGTAGCAACTGCAAGTGGGAAAAGAAGAGTTGCAATTTCCAACTTGTTTTTCAGCGAAACAAACAACAGAAAATGGAAAATAAGTTTTACAACTTGCGTTTTGCGACGTTTTGCGGCAAAACAAACACGCCCGTTAGGTTCGTAGCTGTCCAGGAGATACTAAAAAAATTTTGCAACTCTTGGATAACAGATCTGACCTCTACAAGCTCATGTCTGATGCCGATACAGTTTCCTATAGCAGTCCGTAGCGCTTCAGACCCCTTCTCCAGGCTAACTCGAGCCATACTCGAGTCGTTGAGATTTTTTGGGTAACTTTTGAGATTATGCACTAATTTTCTTCATGGGCTTTTATTTTTGTGGTAGATATATATATACACTAATGGTGATGACAAGAAAGTTAAACGAGATATGTATGTGGTTGTTCCGTATTTTCAGGGTTCTAATTATCATTACGGATATGAATATTGAGAAAGCCAACTTGAGAATTTTTTTAGTTATTTCTCACCAACAACTGAGGAAAAATGTCATTATGCCCGATTTAAGTTGGATGGAGAAGCATATTATTGGTGAAAAGACAATCATAAATTATGTCAATCTTGGTTTCTCTTACAAAGTCTTCTTCGTGCTCGGTATGCTCCACACCACCTTCATACAATATCTGCGCCCAAGATTGAACAATAGCCCGAGCCCCAACAAATCACTGATCCTTTCGTTTAGTTTCAGGAGATCCTAAATGACATCCGCAAGCTTCTAGCAAGCCAAGTTGCAAAGAATAACATAGGTCCGAGCCTACAACCCCTATCGAGCCTGATGTTCTTGATGAGCCAGAGCCAGAAGTTGTTGCTGAGTTGGTGCCATTGTAAGAAGAAACTCCTTTTTGGCTCATAAAAATGAAAGTCTCTTATTGAAATTTTTTAAGATATCCAAGCGGAGCCTACCATGGCGCTATTGCCATCATCGCCAGCTATGATGGCGCTATTGTCCCTGAGATCACCTGACATATACGACACTTTGCAGATCTTTCTACAGCAGATATGTTCACAAAAGAACAAGTTTCTTATGGTGCAGAGTACAATTGATTCAGTCTTCGGCTGATATGACTTGCATCGACATGTTGCATATATCTTGCTCGAGCTACCATCGATTGCAGTCGATTTGCCACGAAAGTCAGTTCCACCTCCACCACTATGGTTCAGACATGATGCATCAATGTTGATATCACAACCACCACTTTGGCCTTATTGAGGATTCGTGATGTGGTTCAGTTCAATCCAGTTATGCTTGCCTTAGTTACCACTGCATTCACCGGAGCATGATGGGGATTGATTTAGTATCTTTAGTCGCAGTTGTTTTATTTGTTTATTTAGTGTTTTAGTCCCACATGGATTATGTTGGTAAAAGTCTTTGTGTGTACGCTTGTATAAGGCCAAGAGTTGTATTTGAGTAGGCAGACTATGATGATTTGAATTAAAACCCTTTTGTTGAAGCATGTTGATGTGCTTTCAAAATGAATCTCTTGCACGCTGATTTGTGAGTAAGAAATCACATGGGTGTCAATTCCCGAATTAATCAAAATTTATCTTTATTTCTATTTTTAAATTAGTTTTGCATCACCACCACCCAAGAAAAGGAGATGGGCATGTGTGTGTGTTGGGGGCGTGGTAGGTTCAAAAGGATGCGACTTCAACCCCAACCATGGAAAAAACTATATGACGTAATACACTTACACAAATGTCTTGATTGAAAAATGTTTTATAAATACTACGATCACTTCACCATTTGCCTTGCCTGAAAATTGGAAGAGATCGGGCATATAAAAGCAAAAGTAAATGAGAATATAGATATGCACACACGTACACAAGCTTGTTAACCAAAATGTCACAATGCAAACCAGCATTATCACAGTAATATGGGTTCACTAAAATGTTGAAAGTCTGATAGTCATGCAGAAAAAAATTTTAAAAAGAAAGTAACAGGGTATCAACAGTAATTTGCCCCATATCATGACAGTTTACCACCTACGACTCTAGCAATATGAGATAACAATAATAAATTTATTGACGCAAAAGTACATTACTAGCCGATGTCGTAAAGGAAAAAGTCATTAGGAATGTCAAATAAGACATTGTTGAGCAAAGGGAAGTGCATTCCATGTGAAATACTACATTCTTGAGGATAATGTTTTGTATTAAAAAATAAACATTACTTGCAGTGTTTCCATGGATTATGTATAAATCATGGCTTAAAATCTTGGTATTGGTACCAGCCAATGATTTTTAGTAACAGTATCACCCATATCGGTAGTCAATATTGGCAATATTAGTCATATTGGCAATATAAGACCTATTATCGGCGATATTGTAGGATTAATATTGTACCGCCAAAACTGGATTCAATATTGTTGAAACATACTGGAATCGGTCGATTTTTGTTTAAATGGTTCATATTGCATGTTCCAATTGCAAACAGTATTCTAAAAATCGGTTTCATTATTCGTGCGGTCCAACACTGAATAATGATTAATCGGATTAATCAAAAATTAATCGGGGATTAATCGTTTTCGAATATTTTAATATATTTAATTATATTTATACACAACTACATATGAATATATACAGTTAATTGTTGAAAATACCTAAATATTATACAAGACAATATCTAAATGTGAAGTTATAAACCATGATATGATGAACAATAAGACAATATGAATAAATAGTAAAAAAGAAGAATAGAACTTATCTCTTCGCATTAGTAATTCAAGATTTCAAATTTTACAACATAAATATAAATCAAAAAACTTACCAGCAAAATAAGATAAATAAAAAAATTAGTCAATTTATCAATTAAAATAATGAGCTTTAAAGAATAATGGAGAAAAATTGCTAAATAAGTTAATTTTAAAAATAATCAAAAATAATAAAACATAAGTATCACTTTATGAAAAATATACAATAATAAAATATCATAATTCATTTACTATTTAATAAATAACAGTTACTATTTAACAAAAGGTCATTATTAAATCATTAACATCACAACATAAACTACTTAGCGATCCAACACACAAAGTGATAAATTTTTCAAATAAAAAACATATGAAATGCCTAAATGATTAATCGGGGATTAATCAAAGTTAATCGTTTTGAATCAGATTAATCGCCCAAGCGCATAATCAGCGCGATTAATGTAATATTAAGCGAGCTGCCACCGAATAGGATTAATCGGCCGATTAATCGGCCAATTAATCCAATTTTTAGAACAGTGATTGCAAATAAGTACGAGAATTGCCCCTGACAAGCTCAAATACAGAAATATATATAGAGAGAGAGAGAGAGTTTGTGTCATTCCGGAAGGATTTGAGTCCGAATCCTTTCCACTCAAATACAACCCTCTGACATTCGAATACAAGATCCACTCCGTTGAAATTAATCTATATTATTTCAAGTATCTATAAACCAAAAATCAAGTGTTTTGACTATTTTTTGCCCATCCATCAAACGGCGCAAAATGAACAGCTGAAAGTAATGAGCTGGTTAGATCTATGTCTTTAGACATACAAATTCTCGATCTAGCCCTTTGATCATGATCCATCAAGGATTTTTTATATTGTTAGTTTTGGATATTAGATATTAGGTGGTTGAGTTATTGGCTTTGGCCCATTACCCATATCCAAAGTTGTACTCTATATATATTAAGTCTCTCTAATGAATAATTATGCTTTTGGGTTTATTTGCTAACATGGTATCAGAGCAAATAATAAAACCCTAACCATAAGCGCCGTCTTTCTCCTTTCTCTCTCCAACGCCTTCACCACCCTCGCCTTCCTCTCTGTAGTTGTTCCCTAAGCCTCGTCGAAGCCTCTCGAGGCTTCCTGCCACCCTTGTCGAAGCCCGGTGAGGCCTCTTGCACCCTCGGTGAAGCCCAGCGAAGCCTCCTGCACCTTCGTTATAGTCCAACAAGGCCTCTTGCCCTCCCCGCAGTCTCCGACGAGGCCACCATTGCTCCCTGCTGACTTAGACGAGGTCGATGTCACATCTTAAAGCCCCTGAAAATCCGACAGCGTTTTTCAGGGGGTTATATGACCAGATCTGGTCATATCTCCATCGAATCTGGCTGTTTGATGCTGAAAACCAGTTCTGTTGATGCTAATCTTGCTGGCCATGCCTATATCTGGTAACTAAATCAGTTGTCCTTTGATTTATTTTTTTACTCTTACTGGTTTTTCCGTGTGTTTCCTTGATTGGCAGCGATGTCGGTGGCTACAAGTTCCTCTTCCACTCTAATCTCCTCACCGACAGTTGAGACTTCTATACTCAAAACGGTTTTGGGGACTATGATAAAGTTAAATGGCTCTAATTACTTGTTATGGGCACAGGCATTTCTGCATTTTCATTGGTCCTCAGAACAAGTTGGCTTACCTAATTCAGTCTCCACCTGCTGCTCTAGATCTTATTTGACCTTGCTTATTTTGTGATAACTTGGCTCCTTAACAACTTGTAGGAGAAGATTAATGGTAGTCTCATATTCTTAACTACTGCTAAGGAGATGTGAGACATCCTAAAAGTGATATATGAAAATGAGAAGAATCCCTCGAGGGTGTTTGAGATCTATGAGCATTTATTTGAGCTCAAACGGGAGATAGATTTGTGTCTGAGTTTTCGTTTGAGATAGATTTGTGCCTCAGTTTTATAGAGAACTCAAGAGTTTGATCGATGAGTTAAAGATGCATTAGCCTACTATTACTGATGTAGTGACACTGAAGGGATATAGTCAGAATCTCGCAGTGTCAAAGTTTTTGTCTGGCTTGAGTTCCTCACTACGATCCCAGGTGAGATAGTATTCCCACTTTGATTGTTGTTTTCTCTAGAGTTATGTGTGTTTCTACTGGAGATAGTATTCCCACTTTGATTGTTGTTTTCTCTAGAGTTATGTGTGTTTCTACTGGAGCTGATGTGTCACCATGCACTATCTATTGAGTAGTCTGCTATGGTCTCTGAACGTGGCAGAGGTCGTGATCGTGATCGTGATCTTTGAGGGGGCATGGCTCATTTGGAGGAGGTTGTGGCTCCTATTGTGATAACAGAATGTTGTTGATAAAGGACTCAAGCAATATAAGCATTGCGGGAGGAATAACCACATCCCTGAGAAGTGCTAGGAGAAGTTCAGTTGCCCTGAATGGGCACAGCTGGATGATGCTGACACTCCTACCCCTGATGATACTACTCATTCATGCTCCTTCAGCCACTCACGCTGGTTCTTCTGACTCCCCCATTGTTGTTCTTTCACAGGAGTATAATAGACTGCATCAGTTCGAGTTCTCTCAGAACAGTCATTCGGTGACTCATGCATCATCTTCAGGTATGAATGCATACATCATTTCTCCTCAAAAGCTTTTGATATAGACTCAGGAGCCTCATCACACATGACAGTTGTTAAGTAAAAATTCGTTTTGTTAAATCTTTCAAACAAATCCCATTCTGTTAATATTGTTGATGGTACTCAGTCACATGTATTAGGCAATGGGGTAGTTTAGGCTACTTCATCCTTAACTCTTATTGATGTCCCATATATTCTAAAATTTCATGTTAGCGTATTATCTATCAGTCAGTTTATCAAACATAATACCGGCAAAATAATATTTTTCCCCTTTTCATTCTGTTGTTCAGCACGTGTCGACTGGAAAGAGGATTGGTTAGGAGCATGAGAGAGGTGGCATGTACTATTTGAATGAACGAGTAACCGCTATTGGCTTAGTTGCAGGTAGGGGTGCCACCGGATACGGATTATCCGCGGATATCCGCATCCGAATCCGCCTCCAATCCGGATACGGATATCATTTTTTCACATCCGTCAATATTCGTATCCGTATCCGTATCCGAAAGATAGATGCGGATACGGATATGGTAAAAGTAATATCTTATTCGTATCCGATCCGATATCCGAATGTTGCGTGCTTCATAATGTTATCGGTATGGAGAAGACTATTCTTCAATGGAATAAGGTATTAAATTTTGATATTTTGAATTGGTGAAAAAGTAATAGTGAAAAGTATTCGATTCTTGCAAGAGCACCACATGATATTTTGAGTATTTCGACATCAACCATGTCATCCGAATCGGCATTTAGCACCGGAGGACGTGTAATCTATTGTTATAGAAGTCAAATGGCAATGAATACGATGAATGTATTGATATCTACACAATAATATCATAGTATGTATCACATTTAATATTGTAGTAGATGAGATAAAAAGTAATATAAGTATTTCTGTTTAATTTATCTTTAACCATATCCATTTTTAACATATCCGATTAGTATCCGCATCCGATCCGCTAATATCCGATTTATATCTGATATCCGATTTTGGCGGATACGGATATCATTTTTTCACATCCGCCAATATCCGTATCCGTATCCGTATCCGAAGGTTGGGTGCGGATATGGATATGGTAGAGGTAATATCCGATCCGTATCCGATCCGATGGCACCCCTAGTTGCAGGTCAACCTACTCATGTTGGCGTCTGGGTTATTCTTCTGTGCAAAAGTTGAGGTCTGTATTTCTTATTGAGTCTTTTGTTTCTACTTTAGATTGTTAAGTCATGTAAGTTAGGCAAACATAGCCGTGTCACTTATCAGAGTCGAGTCAATAACCGCAGTAGTTCTAAGTTCAATTATTCCACTCAGATGTTTAAGGTCCTAGTCGTGTGTCTTCAGTTAAAGGCTTTAGATATTTTATCACTTTTATTGATAATTTCTCTCGCATAACTTAGTTGTACTTACTAAAAGAGAGGTCTGAAGTTTTTGGTGTTATTGAATTTTTTTAATGAAATAAAACAATTTTCTACTTTTATTCATATGCTTTGTACTGATAATTCCTTAGAATATGTGAAAAATGATGTGCCTCTCTTTTTTTCCTCAAAATGAGATTATTCATCAAATTTCTTGCTCACATACATCCCAACAGAATGGCATTGAACGCAAACATATACGCATTCTAGATGTTGCTAAAACCATGATGATACATATGCATGTTCCAAAATATTTGTGATATGATGTTGTGTTAAGTGTTTGTCACATGATTAATAGGATGCCCTCATCTGTTCTTAATAATCAAGTTCTATTTTCTTGTCTTTATCCTAATAAAAGTTTGTTTTCCATGGCTCCTCGTGCTTTTGGTTGTACGTGTTTTGTTCAAGACTTATCTTCTGGCTTGGATAAATTATCCCTTCGGTCTCTAATGCGTCTTTGTTGGGTATTCTTGAACTCAGAAAGGATACGGGTGCTACAATCCTTCCAACATGAAGTATTTTGTATCTACAGATGTCATGTTCTTTGAGTCTGTTTCATACTTCTCTCCACAAAGTCCAATGATTGCATCAGAGTTGATTATCCTTCTTTCGTTGTATGTTTTGTTGCCTGCATCTGCTCATGTTCTTGATGTCTCTTCACCAAGACACTACAGAGCCACCTGCACCAAAGCCTCTTCGGGATTTCAGATATGTCTACACTCATCGGCAAAAAATTCCTGCCTCTAAACTAGTCTTAATTGATTCCTCCTCTCCAGTGGAAGGTCCATCTCCTCAGCATTAGCACCTCCCTAGGATCTTGATGCTCCTATTGCCCTCTGCAAAGGTAAACGATTTTGTATTGTTCATCCTATTTTTCAATTTGTTTCTTATAATCGTCTTAATCCCTCTTTTCACTAGTTTACCTTGTCGTTGTCTTCAATATCTATACCTAGGTCATATGAGAAGGCTATATTAGTACCTACCTGGAAGCAAGCAATGGATGAGGAGATGATTATCTTGTTTCTTGAGGAACTTGAGAGTTGGTCTCTGCACCCATAAATGATGTTGTCGGTTATCGCTGGGTCTACACTTTATAGTATCGCACAGATGGTTCGGTGGATCAGTACAAGACCAGACTTGTTGCCAAAGGTTATACTCAGACCGATGGCGTGGATTATTTTGAGACATTTTCTCCAATTGCTCAATTGAACTCCATCAGGATTCTATTCTCTTGTTGTCAATCTGTCGTGGACTTTATTCCAGCTAGATGTCAAGAATGCCTTCTTGTATGGTGATTTGCAAGAGGTCTATAAGAAGCAACCTCCGGGTATGTTGCTCAGGGGGAGAATAAATTATGTCGTCTCAGGAAGTCAATATATGAACTCAAGCAGAGTCTACGAGCATGGTTTGAGAAGTTTAGCATCAACATCTCTGGCATTGGTTTTCATCGTTGTCACTCAGATCACCCTGTCTTTGTTCGGCGTACTAAGTCTGGTTTCGTAATTTTAGCAGCGTACATTAATGATATTCTGCTGACTGTGAGTGATTTAGCTGGCTAGTGAAAACAAAAGAATATCTTAGGCGTCATTTTGTGATCAAGGACGTAGAGGTAAGCTAAATACTTTCTGGGCATAGAGGTTGCACATCAAAAATATAATGTACTTCTTTCTCAACAGAAGTATGCTCTGGATCTTCTAAAGGAGACAAGATTTTTGGGGTGCAATATAAAATCTACCACTAGATGTAAATTACATCTTTATTGGAGGAAATCTTGTGACTTGGAGGAACAACAAACAAGATGTGGTATCTCGATCTAGTGCAGAGGTTGAATATAGAGCTATGGGTCATATTGTTTGTGAGATGATGTGGCTGAAGAATCTATTGATGGAGCTTGATTTTAGACAGCATGGACTTATGCCTATGTATTATGATAATCAGTCAGTAATCTATATTGCTCAGGATCATGTGTTTAATGAGAGGACTAAGTACATTGAGATTGACTGTCATTTGGTTAGATATGCTTAGACCAAGGAGGTAATTTCTCTTCCGTTCACACCATCCTCAAAGAGATTGGCATATCTTCTTACCAAAGCGATTTCGCCACAGGTACTTTTTAACTTATGTAGCAAGCGGAGCATGATAAATACCTATGCTCCAGCTTGAGGGGGAGTGTTCGTTTTGGATATTAGAAATTAGATAGTTGGGTTATTGAGCTTTGGCCCATTACTCATATCAAAGTTATACTCTATATATATTGAGTCTCTCCAATGAATACTTATGATTTTGGTATTATTTGCATATATATATAATAGAATTTTCTGACAGGAAAGAAAACAATACAGACCCTTATCAGATTAATTTTTTTTACTATGACAAGTGCAAAACTTTAGACATCAAACTCACTATAAAGATTTAATAATATTTTGGGGGTACGTAATTATTATGGGCATAGCCTCAGTCACTGACCTTAGAACCCTTACTGGGCTTTGAGAAAAATGGAGAGTTCAGGCGCCATGGCCAACCAAGCTGAAAACAGTGTAGGGACCTGAAATAATGCAAAAAGAAATTACCAGGCACATTAAGAAAAACCGGGGGTGTCTTTGTCTTCTGTTCTTTCCTCTTTTTTTTATTTTCTTTCTCTTTCTCCCTTCCTTTCTCCCTTCTTTTGGAAGGGGTAAACAATCCAAAATATTGGAAATTTAGACTTACCAAAAGTACTCGTTGAAATCATCATAGTTTCTCCAGGCAGAATGTGGTGCCCGTCCATTGTCATTGTTAGCAGCTTCCTGGATAGAATGGAGTCAATTACTTCAGGTCTAGACCAGTTAATCGATTTGGGAGAAAAAAGATAGGATTAAACAATATCTGATGAAATTACTAGCTACAAAACACAACTGAGTGCATATAAAGTTGTCAAAGAAACTAAATCCTAGCATGGTCAGGATCTACTCTTCCTTTCTATGACTTAAACAAAAGAACAAAAGAATTTCATGATCATGGATGACACTGTGATCCTTGTAGGCCTGGAAGAACCCTCTTCAAAAGCAACCCCCACAAAACCTGATATTAGATTTACATTATTTGTACAATGGTTTACCTCTGTATGCTTCCATCTACAGAAGGTTAATTCTATGTACTTAGGCATATACTAAGCAATAATTGGTTTATACATAATTGTCCAATGTGAGCATTGTAGCATAGAGAAGGTTCATTTATAAAATTAAGCATGCAGATTGCAGTAAAAAGTAACCATCTACTACTATTATCTATCAATTTCTGGGAATCAAGCTCACGGTCATCATTCTTTGGGATTTCTTGTTATAGCATGTCATGATGACCATTAAAGAGCTTAACATATTTCTCACATAAAGCATATTGAAGTATTAGGATTCATTGATACTAAATTAATAGTGTACAGTCTTAAACAGGCTCTCACTATCGTACGTGTCAGAATCTGGGAAGAGAAAGATTAACCCTAGATGGGGATTAGTCTCTTTTTTATATAGATAAAATAAAGTAGAATTACAATAATACCCTTACTTGCTACTCACTCTAATACTCCCTCTTAAACTAGAGCATAGACCTCAATTATGCCCAACTTGTTCCAAGGACTAAAAAAACTTCCTAAATAAAGCTATTCTAAAAAAATTGAGAAACAAATAAATATTGTAGTTGTTCAAAACAAATAATGAATTGCTAATCTAATGCCATATTGTTGAATCATTGATGTCGAGATGTCGATGCTAAATTTACCAATCAAAATAGTTATGCGCGAAAATTGCATAAAAAATCTCTCTGGTTACAGTTAAGATTTTAGAGTTTCTCAAACTCAGCAGAAGACGGTTTTAAGAGACCTCCGAACTCAGTAAACGTGAAAGTTTTGAGAGATCCTCAGACTTGGTACATAAAGATGAGGACCAGGAACGAGACACATTTACCACACGATCACTAGATAAGATCATAAGTGCAGAGCAACAGTATCAAATAGTTGCAAACAACATAACAGAAGCATCAGATAACCATAAAATAGTCTTCAGAAAGCAGTAGAAACCATAGATGATGCAGCAGTTTGATACATGGATAAATAGCACTATAGGGACGGCAGTTGGAGACCAAATAGAATCAGCAGGAAGCAACAGCAGCAACAATTAGTGCAGCAGACATGCAGCAGATGAAGAAAAGCACTCAACAGTACCTAACAGAGATGAAAAACCACCCGACAAAGCCTGCATGAGTTGCCGAAGGTAGAGGAGAGGTCGAGGAGGGCTGTTGAAGGCAGAGAAAAGGCCTGCCGGGGTGCAACAGTGATCGAAAGATAGATCTTGAGGCAACGTAGCACTTGGCAGAGAGATCTATGGGTGCAGCAGTATTCAGGAGACAACAGCACTTGGCAGATAGTTCTGGAGGCCCAACAGAGCATGGCTACTTGATCTGGATGCACAACAGAGCTCGGCAGAGAGTTCTGGAGCAGTGCAGGCTATAAGAGATGAACAAGATGGATCTACAGGTGAGAATAAACCTGTGTGGAGGCACTGGAAGGCTTGGGAGACAGATCTGATGTTGCGGGAAGAATCTGCAGTTGAGAACAGCGGCGGGTAGGGGTTTTCTTTATGATGAAACAGAGATGGTTGGAGGTAGACAGGGGTGGTGGCTGGTTATTGATGATGAGAGGAGCCATAGCTAGGGTTACTGTTTATAGAGAGAGAAGAGATGGCATTGATTAATGGATAATGATGGAGGTGCAAGTGGTGATAGAAGAGGGATCAGTCTTATACCATATTAGAGTTTAAGGAATAAACGGCTTAAACCCGAGATAGGGATTAGCCTCTCCTTTATATAGATGAAATAAAGATAGACTTATAATAGTACCGTTATTTGCTACTCTATTAGTATCCAAGGACCATATGGCATGACACCTTATGTTAGCTGCTATATGATGCATTAATCAATTTCCTTCGATGGGACATAGACAACATGAAGAAAAGGAATTTGCAATAGTGAACTCTATGTCCCACAACTGACATTCCCATACATTCAATACAGTTGAGTTGGCCATAATTACCTTGATAAATCCTCGAAAAGATTAAACGGACAGAAATTTTGATAAGTAAAAAACATGATATGCCAGTATATTGAAGCAAAAATGCCCACAACCTTGTAGAACAGCCACTCTAACTACATCATGTGTCATCTAGCCGCTAAACAAGTTTCCTTGAAATATGGGTTACTCGATCATTTCCACATCATTGTGCATGTCCTCACAGTAATATTATTTTGCTATCTGCCGACACTTCCATACACATACCATGCCAGCTCCTTGAAGATATCCTCCTGTATCTATAAAGCTAACATTTCTTTATGTTGCGATTATTGGAACAAGTTTGGTAACATTCAATTAGATTTTCTACAGATTAGATCAAGTCGAAATTCTAGTTTTCCCTCATTTAACGCCAAGGGATACAACACTGCTTAGTAAGGTCACGAACCCTCCGGTCTATGTAGCACGGATACAGCCACTCTGATGCAGACATGACATGCGGATACATGACAGATTCTTAAAAATAAACACAAGCGTGTCTGACACGTTTTAGATACGACATGGCTCCATGATAGGAGTATTCGTGCTGCATAGTCTCCAGTTTTCAACAATATGTATAAACACTCTAAGTGCAAAATAGCTTGCTTTCATTGTATAAACAATTCGTGCTGCATAGTCTCCAGTTTTCCCACAACAACAGCATTGTTGAGTGCCGACACCAACTCCCAAGTTTCTCGAGAAATAAGAGTATCCATCTCCTCATTCACGGCTTGCTTCCATACAGGCACCAATAAAGTCTCCTCACAAGACTTGGATATAGACTCAAAAGACAAGGATAGAGCAATCTGATGAATCTGTGTAAGATGGTTATAGGAAACAAAATTTAAATAAGATGATCAGTGCAAGACCGTTTACCTTTTCGAAGGGTCATGAGAGCATCAAGATCAAAGGGAGGTGATGATGGTTGAATAGGACGTCTACCGGAGAGGGATTGACCGGAACTAATTCAGGAACAAGAACTTTTTTGCAATGAGTGTATATGGATTCAAAAATCCTTAACTGGCTCCAGTACTGGTGTTGATGCATGTGGCTCTGAAGTGTCTCTAGGTGGCACTGGCGAAGAATCAGCAGAAGTAAGTGCAGGCAAAGGCAGAGACAGTGGAAGAGGAACAGACACAGATGCAGTACCAGGAACCGGTGGAGAAAAATATGGAACAGACACAAAGAACGTGGCGTTGGCAGACGCGAAATACATTTTGGTAGAGGGATTGTAACATTGGTATCCTTTTTGAGTTCGAGAATATCCAACAAAGAATGTAATACCCATATATTGAAATACATGAGTTAAAAAAATAGTATTTCCATGTGTATTTATAATTTATATTAATTATTATTTAGGAAGAGTCATTATTTTAATTATTACGAATTAATAATACCATTATTAATTATTTTATTATTATTATTAGTGTTATTATTATTGTTATAATTATTGTTATTATTATTGTAATTGGTATTACTCTTATTTCCATTTCCATTTCCCAAGCCCAAACCCATCTTTCCTCATCTCCTTTCCTTCCATGTTTATATCTTTTTCATGCAAGCCAAAGCCTTCATTCCTATTTATTTCTAATTTATCTCAACCCTAATTCCCTTTTTATTCCTTTTCTTTTTCATTTTCCTCGAAGCCCACAAGCCTTTAGGCCTTTCAAAAAAAAAGAGAAAGAAGGAAGTAAAAACACAATCATAATGTTGCTGCCAATCTTCAAACCCCAACAGCCCCATACTTATACCAAAGCCTTAACCATCAAAGCATGTTGGGTTTTGGTTAAAAGGAGGAACCAATTTTTATTTAACCCTTTAAACTTCCCCTTCTTTTTCCCAAATTTTCCACCTACGCCTTTCCCTCACACTCCCCACGTTCCCCATGCCGCACATATTCTTCCCCACGTCCTCCACCTGTTCTTCCTCTCTCTCTATCTCATTTCTCCCCACTGTGATCCATCACCATGGTAGCACCCACGGCAGCCCTGTCGAGCCCCAAACACCCACAACCCTCTTCCTCGCACCCAAGCACGAGCTTCCCTCTCCCTTGCAGCGCGCCTTGCCCGAGCACACCAGGTCGTGACCTCTTCCCCTGCGCCTGGCCCTGGCTCCCCCCACCAGCGCCCAAACCCCCTCTGTTGGCGGCTTGCTCCTCTTTTGGCTGAGACTCCAATGCCCCTTCGCTGGCAATTGTGCACACCGGATCACCCCCATCCAGCCCCTCTAACAGCACCCCCTCCTTATCTGCGCAGCCGCGCACGCACACCCACGTCCAGGCCAGTTGAGGCACCCTCGTGACTTCTCCCACCTCCACGGCAGCGCTGTGCGCATCCTTTCCCCTTGCTCCCTCCTCCATGTGTGTAGAATCCAACCCTAACTTCCCCTGCATAGCCGCCCCTTTCTCTGATTTGCGCACTCACCCAACAACCATGCACCCGCAACATCCCTTCCTCCATGACATCAGCCAAACGCCTTCCCGCCTTGCCGTCCGGCGAAAGCCTGCACTCCTCCTTGATCCACGGCAGCACATAGAAGCCCCGAACACCACTCGGCGAGCTCCGCAACGCTCCGCGGCATCCCGATTTAGTCCGCGGGAACTTCAGCGAGACATCGACCCCCTCCGCGCCCTCCGATCTCCGTCGTCGAGGCCATGAACTCACCCGCGACCTCCGTCTTCACCACCATGGCCAAGCTCTCCCTGTCTTTCCCCTCTTAGGTTCATTCTTTCTCTCCCTATTTGTATATATAAAATATGTGTATACATTACTTATGAAAGGGTGAGTAATTATGTGTTATAATTATATGATATGTACATATTATGTGCATGGGTGTTTTAATGTGTGCATTTGTTTTCATGTGTGCGTTTGTGTGCGGGTGTGTGTGTGTTCCTGTGAGTGTTTGGATAAAAGTTAAGTTGAGTATGGGTATTTATTTAAGTATGTATGTATTATGTGTGCATTAAGGTGCGTGCGTGACTTCAATATGTATGGGTGTATGATGGGTATGTATGTATGCGTGTATGTAAGTGGTGTGTATGTGTACGGGTGTATGTTCATGTGAGTTCATGGGTTGGGTTACATGTTGCAGCGTTTCGAACCCGTTTGGTGAGATCCAGACCCACTGCAAGAGATCTAGACCCGATTCGGATTGATGTTCTTTGTGGACCCGATAGACTGGCGATTCAAAAACCGACCCATAGGATGATCCGAAGATTCGTACCGGTTCGTGCAGTGAAGGTCAGACGGCGATTCAGTTCCAAAATCGCGTCATTTTATGTAAGTGTTTACTCTTGTATCATTTTCTCAATTTATCGTTGTCAGTAGTGTTTATATGTTACTTGAATTATTCCATGTGACCATCTGCTTTATTTTACCAGTTTATTTCCTGTATCACTTCATAAGACATCAGTGAGTATCCACTTTAATTATATAGTTGATTTGAGTATTTATCAGCATCATTTCATGTGTAGAGGATTACCACTTCTGATTCAGGACTAGTTATGGAATACCTTAGACAGTGACTCGTTCCGATCTATTGATTGGCTGGATTAGTTCATGTTTGAGCATCAGATATATATGAACCTTGTAATTTTATATGGAGACATTATATTTTTACCATTTCATGTGTAGATGATTCCCATTTCAGATTCAAAACTAGTCGTGATGGATGTTAGACAGTAACTGGATTGATCTTGAGATGTTTGGATCGTGATTATGATTAGATGTATATTTTATGTGGAGTATTTATCAGATTTGTTAATTATTTATTTGGTGATTACTCAGATAAGAATTTAATTGGACTTAGTGAGAGTTGGATTTGACTTGAGCCCTATATTTGTTACAGAGGATTTTAAATAATGTTTTGATAAGATTGATGTAGTTGGATTGATAATTGTGAGTACTTGGATTTATGTACAGATTATATCGTTCAAGTACAGATGATGCTTTGTTGATGTTGAGTATTAGAAGTAGACATTTCGAGATTTTATGTAGCTTGAGGATGTCTCACTCCCTAGTTATGACTTGATTGGGATTGGAACTATTGGTAATATAACTTAGACGATAATCAGATTTAGATCTCGAATTTGACTGGCTCATGATGGTAGTTATATGAGTAGATATCTGAATGACATTATCAGTAGATCTGATTATTCTTATTGATGGTAAAAACTTGCGAAAGTTTAGTCGAATTGGAGATTCTTATTAAAAGGACAGGATCTTGGACTTGTCAAGTAAACTCAATTGGATTGGAGTTGACGTGGGGGTTGAGGAATAGATGTTAATTGGGTTGACCTGACCTGGTGGATTTTAGAGATATATATACTTGATATGTTACTTGAATAATTGAGTTTCGGGATCTTGTGATTGACCTGAATAGAGTGAGAGTATGTGATGATCTTGATCGAATTGGAGTATGGGGATTTGATCAGATGTATCAGAACATGTAGTTATTTCAATTAATGAGATTGGATTATATTGGTAACTTAGAAGATGAATACACCGATTACTTGGGGGGATCAGTGTCTAAACTTTGTTACTGTAATTATTTATGTTACTAAAAGTTACTAAGAAAACATCATTAGACTGTAACGCTCGTTACAGCTCTATTCATCGTTTATTCGATTACTGTTACTGTACTGTCACCACATCGTCCCAGTATTCTAGGCAACTTGATATATATGATTGATTGTAGACATTTGATTATACTAATGACCTGACTGTACACCTAACACCCGATTGGACATCTAGTTTTGTCTGACTGGCTTTATTACTTTCTATTTATGTTTTATATATTATTTCTGTTTTATTCCAGTATATATGTTTCATAATCTGCTCACATTTATATTCACATGCCTTCCCTTTTATTCTTACACATTGACTAGGAGTTCTGACCCCCTAAATATGCATATCCAGATCTGGGGCTATTTATTGTTGACCAGGTATTTGGAGAAGAACACATGCACCTTGAGGAGTTGGAGTCTCTCTTCCTGATTATCGGTATCCCTGCTCTTTTATGCATGTTACTCCTTAATTCTCTTTATATCGTATCCAGTCACATTTCATATTTTTATTCTTATGTTGTCATTGTGTTAGATATTATATGCATTATTGCAGCGATTTTTAGTGCATGTATAGATGATTATATAGCTTATTCAGGTTATTTTAGGCTTCGCATGTATACGTAGGGCATTTTTCTCGCGTATATACGTCGTCGACTCTCGTCGCAACTCTGTTTCCACGTATTTTGGAAAGCGGGGCGTGACAAAGACACATTTGATAGATCTAGTAGACAATTTATCTACCCAGGAGATAAATCCTGAACAAAACAAGTACAGCCACCCGTGGAGTCATAGAGAAAAAAATTTTGTGAGGATGGAGATAAGAGAACGAAATTTTTCCACCAAGGACAGATGAGAACATCATATTAATCAGATGACAAGCATTTAACACAGCGTTGGATCATAAATATTTGGAAACATGCATATGAAACATTATGTTCCTAGCAACATCCAGAATATGCCTATGTTTGCGTTCAGCAATTCCGTTTTGTTGGGATGTATGAGAGCAGGATGTCTGGTGAATAATCTCATTTTTCGAACAGAAGATAAACACATCATTTTTAACATACTCCAAGGCACTGTCAGTCCGAAGCACACGAATGGAAGTAGAAAACTGATTTTTTTATTTCATTGAAAAGGAGTTCAATTACATTAGAGACTTCTTACCTCTTTCAGTAAATACAACCAAATCATGTGAGAGAAGTCATCAACAAAGAGCAAAAAATATCTAAAACTTTTAATTGAAGGGACACAACTAGACCCCAATCATCGAAGTGGACTAACTCAAAAGGGGATCTACTATGAATTGTGACTCGACTTGGATAGGTAGCATGATGATGCTTAACTAACTCACAAGACTCACATCCTAAAGAAGAAATAGAAGACGCAACAGGGACGACGGCCCTTAGCTTTTGCACTGATGGATGACCCAAGCGCCAGTGTCAGAGTACAAGGGATCAGGCTGATCTGCAACCAATCCAGTAGGGGCCACTCTGTCATCCAAATAGTACATGCCTCCTCGTTCACGTCCCGAACCAATCATCCTCCCAGTTGACAGGTCATGAAAGACACAATGAGAAAAAAAGTAATTTTGCAGTTATTATGCTTTGTAAATTAACTGATAGATAAGAGGCTGACAGAAAATTTTGGAACATATAGGACATCAGTAAGTGTCAAGGATGGAATAGCACGAACTACCCAATTGCCCAATACAGGTGAATAGGAGCCATCAGCAATTTTAACAAAAGGATAAGTATTTGACAGGTTTAATAACATAAATATTTCTTCAATACATGTCATGCAGGACGAGGCTTGAGTCTAAAATTCAAGACTTTTGAGGAGAGACAATATAGGCATGCATACCTCAAAAGAATGCATGAGTTGTTGAATAACCATTCTGAGGGAACTCTAGCCGACATAGTCGATCATATTCCTCCTGCAATAGTATAACAGTGGAGGAGCCAGAAGACCCAGGATGAGTAGATGAAGAAATCTGAGTATCACATCGGGCATGCGGATCAAAATCAACTAGCTGCGCCCACTCCAATTGACCAAACTTCATCCAGCACTTCTCAGAGATACGATTATTCCGACCACAATGCGTACAGCGCCTCGGTCCCTTATCAGACGCATTCAGTCGTCCAACAAGAACATTGTGGCCTACGCCAAATGAGCCACGTCCTCTAAAGTCGCGACTACGACCACGACCTCTACCACGTCCAGAGTACTTGACAAACTGATCAATAGAGGATGCAAAGGATGCATCAGCTCCGGTAGAAACACGCATGACCTGGAGAAAGTGACAGTCAACGTGGGAATATTATCTCCTAGTATCTGACCTCGCACCTGAGATCTGAGTTCAAGATTTAGGCCAGACAGAAACTTCGACCAACCGAGATCCTGAGTGATACCCCCGCAGTGTCGCTGCATAGGTTACAGCAGGTTGATGTATCTCCAACTCATCAACCAAACCCTTGAGTTCTCTGTAGAACTTGGCCTCAGTCTTATCTCCCTGTTTTGGTTCTAACAGACGCTCATAGATTTCAAAGACCCTCGAAGGATTCTTCTCATTGTCATATATCACCTTCAGGATATCCCACATCTCCTTAGCAGTAGTTAGGAACATAACACTATCACCAATTCTCTCATCCAAACTGTTGAGGAGCCAGGTCATAACAGAATAATCTCAAGTAAACTAAGTCACATAAGGAGGATCTTAACAGTCAGTGGAGACTGTAGTAGATGAGACAGCTTGTTCTAAGCACCAATGAATATGCGAAATGCCCAAGCTTATAACAAGTAATTAGAGCCATTCAACTTCACCGCAGTTCCTAACATCGTCTTGGATACAGAAGTTTCAACTATCGGTAAAGAAATCAGAGTGGAGGAAGAAGTCATATCACTCGATGTCGTACCCAAGGATAAATACCGGAAGCAAGCAGTAATAGTCAGACAGCTAATCAGATTATGCCTGATTTAATATCCAGATGGAGGCAAGCAAAACATAAAAGTAGTTAAAAGACAGGCTAGATCAAATTAGACCAGAGTAGGCATAGAGATAAGCCAGAACAGATCATAACCATGAAACAGGAAGCTTCAAAATAAATAGCCTGAAAGACGTAGCAGAGTCTAAGAAGACTCAGAGATAGCCTAAAAAGGCTCAGTGGAGTCTATAAAGACTAGAGATAGCCTAGAAAGGCTAAATAAAGTCTATGAAGACTCAGAGATGGCCTAGAAAGGCTCAACGGAGTCTATGAAGACTCAGAGGTTGCCAGAAAGACTTCACAAAGTCTATGAAGACTCAAATATAGCCTAGTAAGGCTTAAAGATAGTCTGGGATCACAGAATAGAGCAGAACACACCCCAGATCTGATCTAAACAGATCAGTCTAGATCAAAAATTAACAGCCATATCAATTTTTAACCTTCGTAACATTGCGCAAGGTTGGAAAAGGGCTGAGGCAGCCCTTGGAAGGGGGCAGCAGGACCTAGAGATCCTTGGAAGGGGGCGGCATGGCTTTGGATGGCGGCGGCGGCCCTTGGCGCCTGGAGGTCCTTCGTCAAGGTTGAAGGGGCCTCTGCAGCACTTGGGAGGGGCGACAGCGGTTGGGAAGGAAGAAGAGGTGTTATGGAGGCTTCTAGAGAGCAGAGCGAGGGGAGGGGAGGAGAGGATGACAGGTAGGGTTTTTGTTTATGCTCTGATATCATGTTAGATTAACAAAACCTAGAAAAGCTTAGTTTATTAAAGAGTTATCATCTCAATATATAGAGATTACAAACGGGTATTGGGTTATGGGTAATATAAACCCAATTACCCAATTACCTTATTATCTCTCTAAACCAACACATCTGTATAGATGATCCACTCCATTTATCTTGATGTACATGTCCTTAAAAATGATTGTGTATAAGAAATTGTATACTTTTGATATTTTTACACTTACCCATATATATAAACACATGTATACATCCACTCCTAGGGCTTAATACACATATACACAAAACACATACACATACACATATATACATACATGTATTGGTGAGGCTTTAATACTCGCAGAGCATAACTAAGCTAGTTATGCATCTTATGCCCAAATATAAGCGTATAATATTAAAAAAAATGGACCATCCACTCCATTCATCTTCATCAAAATGTTTTAAAAGGATCATGGAAAAAAAATTCATGCATTTTGAAGGCTAATTGCTCGTGCATCTAGTAACTGTAACATGAACAATTTCTAATTGTCAGAAAACCGTTCATTCTGCCACCACTTACAGTATAGATATACAATCTTCAAAATGCATTATTTCTTCTGTATCAATCTTTCAAAATATGTAGATAAAGATTAATGTGATGGATCGTCTAATTGTGTGCAAAATAAAAATTTCGTATTAAAGCATCACTCATATATGTATGCTTATATGTATATGCATGTGTGTATCTATATGTTGTGTGCAGAGGAGAGAGATTTTGCTACTTCCAAAATGATTTTAGAGCCAAGTTGTTCCCATTCAAATTCAATTTTAGGCCACTAAAATGGAAGATCCACTCTCTTATGGTGCGTTTGATACACAGGATGCAAAATTTTCCTCTAGCATTACATTCCCATGAACATATTCACGGCATTATATTCCTGGGAGTATTGTAGTTTGGGATAATTTCCGTATTCCCGTGAATCCAACATTCTCATATTTGGTAAACAGAAAAAAAAAATACCCCAGAATTTGATATTTTTAAGAATACTTTCCACAAATTATTTATGTGAAAATAAAGACCAATATCTAAACACATCAATAACATCTGGGTAGTAGCAAAAATCGACTAACATATCTCACATAAATAAACAAATAACTTGTGTCACCATTTTGACAAGCATTTTGTAACATAAATCGACAAATTCTAAAAATTGCAAAGCAATCGCTTAGGGAAAAAATAATAGAATAAACTCATCATAGCTAAAGAAAATCATGTTCAATTTCTAAAATTCATGATCTCTGAACCAAATAACCTACTAGTAACTACTGCATATTTTGAAACAAATACATAATCAAAGTCTTCTTCATTATTTATCCAGAAAAATACTACTATATGATATTATGTTTCACCATTAAGCACCATCTTGTTGTGTTCAATCTCATTTCAGGAGGAAACTCGAAAAAGGTGTTGGTCTTACTTCGACCTTTACCAAGTATGACTACAGTCTTTATCTTCTTTGTATTAGTCAGACGTTCAATTCGCATTATTTTTATAGCGACAATATTTCTCTTTTCGGCATTAGCTATGTACAAGAAACATCCCACTAATTTTGTAATATTGTTACCAGCATTCTCGACAAAATCACCAAGTTTTGCCAATATCATAATTTCTGATGAATAATATATATTTAAAAATTCATGTGTATGAACATGCGAGAAGTCAGGGGATAAGGGATGATAGAGAGTAACAACTGAGAAAGGAGAGAAAAAAAGAGAGAAGAATACGAATTTGAGGGAAGAGTGGAGGAGAAAAAAGGGATGAGAAGGACGACAGTACATGATCTAGGCAAGGGAAGAAGATGAGAACTCCTTGTGATTCTCTTTTGAGAGAAGTTATTGGTGTTAGAGAGGGGTCGCTCGCTGGGTGTGTGTGGGTGTGGGGGGGGGGGGGGGGGGGGGGGGGGGGGGATAACGAGAGAGAGAGAGAGAGAGAGTCCATTGGTCGTGATCGGCAAAACAAGAAAAGTGAGATCATAAAATTTACTGATAATGGGATAAGTATCACCCACCTCTTATGATAGGAATTAAATTCCCATGAATTGGGGTAATTTAATGCCCATGGGAAATCTTTATTCCTGAGAATTCTAATTACCATTATGCCAAACGCCAGAATTTTAAGTGGGAATAGTTAATTACTGTGTACCAAACATACCCTTAAAGATTTACATCATTTAAAATGACTAGAAAACAAAATTGAGCAATTTCAAATTTTTCTGCCTGTGCATCAACTAGTTATGCATGACTGAAAGTAGTATGGTTTTTTAGATCAATCACTTTAGGTATACAAATTTTTGATCCAACCATTTGGTCATCCAGACACTTAAAAACTCTTACAATTTTTTTTTAGGTGCCAAAAACTATCATACTATTTAGACCGTCCATTTTCTGCCTACTTGATGCATAGGGGGGAAAATTAATTACACTTTTTACGGGCACTTTAACAATGTCAATCAACTTGAACAGAGTAACTTTTTTCCCTAACACTGACTTTCAATGGGGGCGGATTTACTTCCAAATCCTTCCCAGAGGACTTAAGTCTATCTCTATATATTGATATTTCTCATACCGACATTTGCAATACCATGACCCATACAACTAATATGGATGATCAAAAAGCTATTATGCATGGCAAAAACCAAGTGAAGATGAGATAATAAACTTAAAGAGTAACCAAACCAATTTAAAAACAAAAGGTAAATGGAGATTAAAAGAATATGTTGCAAATAAGGACCACAAAATGGGGAGCAGCGTGATGAGAAGAATCCACAACTAAGATCAATAATTGGTGATCCAGAAAAAATATACCAAAGTGTAACAACTGGTATTTTTATACTATTATTATTTTTTATTAATTATTATTATTTAATTCATCTTTTTGCTAATAGCATAGAAGCATTCTTTTAAATTATAATAGATCACATGTTATTTGTTAGTTGAATAAACTAAGGGGTTCTGTGTAAATTGTAAAATTATTAAAAGCAGAGTTTTTATGTATATGTAATCTGAGGGTTTCTTCTTTTGAGCCATCTCTTTCTAGCGCCGCAAAAGAAAACAAAAATTTTAAAAAAATGAGCGTAAGAAAGAGAGATAGAACACCGGAAGGACGAAGGGAAAAGGAAGAAAGACAATCTCTTCAAGGATTAAAATAGATTTTGCTTGGAGTATTTAATCATTTGTTTTGTTTATCACAGATCAATAAAAGTGTAATCTAGGATTTGCATAATTTTTTTTTATTTTTAGATCTCAATCACAAGCAAGATCTCTTATATATTATTATGTGTTGTGAATTGGATTCATCAAGAAGTAAATATGTGTTTATATTCTTAGAAGATCTAAAAAAACTAAACGTATTGTTTATGGAATTAATTTAATTTTATGGCATTGCAAATTTCATCTAATTTATATGTTTTTACTGTGAAACTTGTTCGTTAAATAAACTATAATTGCAAACTTATTTTAAGTTTGATAGGAAACTAATTTGGTGTAAATCTGCAATTCTGATTTTACAAAAACTGCTTTTCTATAAAATTGAAATTACAGATTTTATAAAAACTACTGCTTTGTGTAAAACTACAATTACAGATTTTAAAGAAACTACTGCTTTTGTGTAAAACTGCAATTGCAGATTTTACAAATAAAAAACTATCGTTTTGTGTAAAGCTGCAATTAGTTTATTTCAGAAATTGTAACTTAGTTTTTTGCTTATAATTTCACAATAATTCATATACTACCTATAAATTTCCAAAATTTAGGGAACCTTCTATAAATTTATTTGGATGAAAGCTGTTTATTATTTCTTAAAATATGATTAGGAATACTTAAGATTTGATAGAGCAAAAAGAATTAAATTTAATAAATATTAGTGGAGATTATTTTGTTTAGGGAATCATGGAGAGTGATTAGGCAAACCTGTCGTGAAGTTGGAATTTAATTCTAAGGAGAGTGGTTTACATTTTTTTTGAACTAAATTGTGTATTGAAGTTTCTAATTGTACTATATCGGTCTTATCATGTAGTTAAAAAAAATTTACTACAATGATAACATTGTTTGATACATGTCAGATTTTTTTTTTGTCTATAAAAGAAAATATTGTTATAATTGATACCCATTGTTTATTGTTTAAATGAAGTTAATTTGTCCTTTTGACATCTATAAAATTTTGAATCTTTACATATTTGGACATTTACGAAATTCCCTTTCTTTACGGATTTTGGCCATTACGACAATATTTATTCTTATGGATTTTGAAAATTACGACATTATTATCATTTATGGATGTTGGCCATTACAGTAATATCATCCTTTATGAATTTTGGTCTTTACGGCATTTTCACTACATTTGGACTTTTGGTATTGATGGCAAAAAAAGAGATTTAATACCATAGTTGTTTTCCAAATTTTGACAGAACTTCGATTATTTATATATTAGTGTTTGTTAAACTATGAATTGAATCTCTCTCTTGTATTATAAAGTCTTACCCTCATTTGGAACCTAAAATGAAATTATATATAATTTAAATATGCAGTCACCCACTGAGCCGTGGGAGCTCATTCCATTTTTTTAGATTGACGGGTTTAACAAGTAGATTTCATAGAGGAGCTTTTCAAGGAGACTATGTCAGCTTCTTTAGTCTCTTCGTTTTATTTATCTATTTGAGGTATTACGCGACATTGCTTCTTTGTTTCCTTTGTTGCTTCAAATTTTGAAGAAACTTGTAAAAAGTTACCTTAACCTTGGAGTACATTTCCTTTAGATGAGGCCCATGAGGGTGTATTTTGAATTAGATATTATGAAAAAGTTTTGGAGCTCATGTCAAACCTAATCGTGAAAGAATATTATTGTTGATATTGGATATATGAGAAGTGTAGGTTGTTATGAGGTTATACTTTTTGGTATTGATGGGAAGATATTATGAATCTTCTGTTGAGATGTTATGATCGAAATCTATGAAAATTACTGTCTCGTGTGCCCTTGACCTCTAGTCATGAGTTTTTTGGGTCGTGACATAAAGCAAAATGAAGACCTTCAGCAGTAGTGTGACTGTGTGAAGGATGGAGTCATAAAAGCGTTTATCTGCTTTAATGATTGAAAATATATATTTAAAATCGTGAAGTATCAAGTACTACGAGATCCTTAAGCTCCAAACTGAGGACGCAGCCTCAGGGTCATCGAAAGCGACCTAGTGAGTGGTAAGCAAAAGCAGTTGATCAGATACTGATGCTGAAAAAAACATAATGTAGACATATGATACGATGTCTCATATATTCCTGGATAAACTAACATTTAGTGTGAATATGTCTGTGGTTCATGTAAGATGCGTCTGGTTCAATGGTAAAAGAAAACAAGTTGAGCAATTAATTCATTGCGAGAGGAAACAGACTTACAGCTGCTATAACTTCATATAAAGGAGAAATAACTTGATCAAGAAATGATACTCCACTCTGGGAAAGACAGCTATTAGCTGGCTGTGCAATCTGTTCACGCAATATTTCTTCCAACTCCCTTGCGATCTGTAAGGACAGCGCAAATGCTATATGATACACACAACAGTAAACATACACCAGAAAGAGTAAATAAAGTGTAAGTATAATATCTCTCTTATGATATATTTCTAATTATCATACTCGCTCTTATGTCCTATTTGCCACTTCAAGATAGATTTAAATCTTTGGTTGTATTAGATTAAATTTTGTTCTCATTCCCTCCAGCATTTCCCTCAGAGAATGCAGCAAACAAATGGGTGTGTTCCCATTAGGATATCCATCAGATAGTCCCAGGAACCTGTGTTTCTAAAAAACCAGTAAGCTACCAAAATGCATCTGTTAATAGGTACGCTTATATATTTCTAAAATTAACTAGAAAATTATGTGGCTTCCTTGTTGTGCCTTCCTAAAATAAAATTAAAATGGTTTTAAATTCTCCCATCATATCAGCATCATCTGGTTACAGCAGACAGAGGGTTACTACTGAACATATAGATAACGGGATATGTGTTTGGTACATATTAGTAAGACAAAAAAAGTTACAAACACAAATGGAAAAAAGAAGTAAACATTTAGAATGAAGCAATCAGTCTTACACTATTTAACTAGTTGCTTAGCAAATTGTTTTCATGTGAACAAGCAGAACAGGTCCCAAAAACTATAATGAAAGGTAGCAATGTATAAAAAGCAGTTCAATATAAAGAGGGAAAAAGATCTGAATAAAATAGGCATCAGCTTCAGAAAGTAAAACACCTTGGTCAAACATTCTAAGCCACCTGACAGGAGACAAAGAAAAGAGCTAAAAGCATACCATTTGGATTGATAAATTCATCAGGGATTTTGAGATAAGGTGCATACAGTTTTGAAATAATGTCTAAATTCTTGATATCGGGATAGCTCTTAAAGTACTGGTTTTGGCAGTTTAAGTTCGAAGTATTGGTGTTTTGGTATACATTTCATTTAGAACAATTAAAATTTTCTTTAATTTAAAATAATATTTCTAGGAAACCTTTTGACATGATTTTTTGACAAATGATCGGGTTTAAGTTTGATGAATTCTTGTACAGTAGTGAATGCCCATTATTTTTTTTAAATTGGTGTGATATTTGAATTAAGAATATAATTTAATTCATACTCAGAAAAAAGAAGTTTGCTGAATGCATAGGAATCTAAAGAAACTGATTGTTCCATCACAAAATTAATCTGTTACATTTACAAATAACAACTAGTGCTAGATTAGAGAGGGCAACCCCATCCAATCTCTACGCCTTCAGTTTGTTAATTTTATGAAAATTATTTAAAACTTTTTTCTACTTTTCTCTTTGGATATTGATTCTTATAAATTGTTAACATTCCATAAAACTTTATGTGTTCTGCTATAGATTTTGCAAAACTTGTGGTTATAGGTTTATTACTTTGTGCTCATGTTGTTTTTATGCTATCTACACCTCTACAGTTTTTATAATTATATTGTATTTATAAACATATAGTCCCCTTAGAATTAAATCATAATTATTTGTTTAAATTTAAAATTTTGTTCTAACCGGCCAAAGTATTACTTAATGACCATTTGTTTTCAAGTTATATGTTTTGAGTTAATTATTTTAATTTTTTTCTCTAATTATTTAAAGCTTCTCAAAGTATTAACTAATAATCATTTAAAACTCTTTATTCGCTTCTTAAATTTCTCCATCTCTTAACTAGTCCTATATTATGCATCCTTCATCATTGGCGTGGAACACTTCCAATTTGTTGACAAGTGTTAGCCTATGAGTCAATAATGGACAAGGACCATTTTGCAATCCTATTCTCGAACCTTGCCAGGACTAAATCAAAAACTGGCATTTGTTGCCTTGTGTTCCCGAAACTAGAGACATCTCAAGGTGGCCAGTCCATTAGAATAAAAGCCCAATCCTCAACTACAAGGAAATCTGCAGCCAAAAACAATAAAGGAACATTGTTCTATTGAAAGAGACAAGAAGCAACATCCAGAAACACACCATCTTCCAAACCGACACCAATTAACTAGAGACAGCAGAACAAACTGTAGATCAAGTGTTTAAATTAACAAAATAAAAATATAGAAATATAATGACTCGTATGGCACTTCCTTCAGGAGTACATTACCACAAATTAAGTCTAACCTAAAATACCCAAAAGTACGCCTGTAAGATAAAATGTTATTAATGGTTTGTTTTAGTAATATGAATCACTTTTGGCCACTTCTCAAGGTCAAGGTCCACCGTAGCATGAAGGTTCCAAAAAACTTTAAACCACATCAAAAGGCATGCCTACCATCTTTCTCCTTTAAACTGGCATTTGTGCCTCTTTCCCAATGATAGTGTTCCCTGCGTTAATCTATTAGTAACTTAATGTGGATCTCCAACCTTATTCTCTGGAAGTTGTACCATTTATATATGTTAGATATGCTTGCTTCTAAATTTTCCCATCCCTACTTCAAAAACAAAAACCTTAACATCCTTCATTTGATCATTCTTTAAACAGCGTGACTTTCCCATAGATTCTCTCAATTAAGACTGTCTGCACGCATCCCTTTGCACATGCACAAAATTATACCCTGCTATCCAAATGAAAAAGTTTCATATTTTGTCCACAACTTCACTTTACAGTCTACGTAATTATGTTTGCTAGCGCATCACAACCTGTCAAACATATATTATACAGAAATGGGATTCTAAAGAACGCATATAACACATTACGATCTATGTATTTCTATATATCTTAGTTATATATTGCAAAGCAACCATAAAAGATCTGCCGGACCACTGATCTAATCAAAGTTTCTGTCAGATTATCCACTGCTTATTATAGTTTAGTTATATATGCCATTAATTTAACAAAGTTTTTGTTGGATTATACACAGCTTACTATAGCGAAAGCAAACTTCTCTAATGTGAAGTTTAGGGATGAGTAATTCAAATAATAACACATGCGATATGGCTAAGGGATGAGAAATATGTTAATAACAAAATAATAATAACAATGACAAATGACTGGATGATGTTTCATAAGATTTTGAAAGTTGAGATAACTGAACATGAGCACAAGAAGCAGTCTATTACATGAGAACCTCGGTCGGAAGTTACCTGAAGTTGACAAATTTTTCATTTAAATATCCATTAGGGTAAGGGTATACTTACATGATGAAATATATAGCACAAGCACTCAGGAAGAAACCTGACATTGCTGGCTTCCCCCCATATCAGATAAAATAAGCAAACGAACAACAGCTTTTTTTCTTTGCCTGCCGATTCCAAGCTGTGACAATCAATACAAGATGATGAGTATTAGATTGTTTGTAGGAATAAACCTAAAAGAAATCTATAGATAAGTCATCTAAATCAACTACATGGCTACAGTAGAAGTTCCAAGCAAAGCAAATCATCCCTACTTATTCCAAACGGGCCGTATGGGCAAATAGCTGCACCACTTAATATAGTTCTCGAGCGACTTTGAGAATACAATATGCACGGCACCTTCATCTATTTTCTGCACATGAAAAATTAACCCCAACAATAAGCATTGCTTTAGTTCAATATTTACAGCATAGAAAAATAGTAAACCTTAATCAAACTGAAAAGATAGAAGTTAGACCTTGAATGTTGCAGTAAACTAAGAAAGCTGACACAGCATAGGGCACAGAATTAGAAAAAAAAATAAATAAATAAAACAGATAATCACCAAAATATGGTAAATTGGCAGTACAGTGAAATTTTTCCTGTCCACCAACTCAGCCTTTCTAGGATTTCCTACTAATCAACTAGATGACTAATAAGATAGTTTCTCTCCCACGAACTGGCCTTTTAGGATTTGTGGCAAGCCCTTGTCATGTCCATACATACCTAGAGAATTGACATTAGGTCAACAGCTGAGCATAAAGTTTTGACAAATCTTTCAGGGGGCCTTCTATCCCAAAGTTAACCCCATGTAAATGGGTAAAGGCTTAGATGAAGATGGTGACCATGAGAGATTGAATTTGACATAATAAATTAATGGCTTAGAAGATGTAGTTATTAAGGAATATACAATATGTAACAGACATTTATGTAAAAGATGATTACTTATGTACTGCCCCCACCCCCCCCCCCCCCCCCCCCCCCCCCCACCCCTTAAAACTATACCGTGGAATCTGAGTCTCAGGAACCTTTATACAATTTGAAAGAGAGTGTTAAGATAAACAATATGCAAGGGACTTTTATGTAAAAGATAATTATTGATTAAATATATATAAGAGAGATCTCATTGGGATATCTCATGTTTATCTTTTCCAATCTCACATCTAAACCCTAAACTAAACTATATCAGGAGCTAATAGTCTTTCTTATTACTTAAGTTGCTAGTTAATGATTCAGGGATTTAACTTATTATTTGTAAGTTAAATGAGGTCATCATCATCTAAGTGTCAAAATGGGATGAGCTATGGAGCAAGGCTCTATGGAAGATTTGACAAAGGTTGACAACCGGGGTCAACCTGACGTCAATCCTCTCATAATTAGGTCCCAACTATAAAGATGAGAGAAGCTTGTCGTAATCCTTAAAGGCACGTTGACGTCCTTTAGATTCTCCTAAACTTAGGAAAACTTCAAGAAGAAAGGGAAAAGATGATAAATAGAGAAGCACATTCACACACAAAACCCTATTTGAAAACATGATTTGTGTTGTCCAACATAATATTTACATCACCCTATTTGAACAATTAAAGTTGTTTACGAGAACTCACACTATTTGAACAATTGAACAACATGATGCCCGTTCATGAAATGTCCAACATGATGTTCATTCATGATGCACAATTACCGAACAGCACCAGAAGAGCAAAACAAGGAGAAAGAAAACAAGAACAATTACAAAGCAAAAGCATACGCGTAGAGCACTTACAGGTTCGCTGCCATCAGGAATGCCAAGACGAGATTGTGCATTAGCAAGAAGGTGAACTATATGTTCACGCTGGTTAGAAACATTACCTTCCTGCAGGACAGCAGGGGAGAACATTAGCAACTGGTTGGATCTCTCACCAAAATTTTCAAATTAGTTTGTGATACATGAAAAGTAAATAAAAAGCACCATGTCATGTATAGTTGTCAAATAGAAGGCAATCCAAGGAAAGTTTGTGTCTAATAGAGAAGTCTTTGCGGGAGTTACATATAAACTATGAGTCAAAAGATTCAAAACCTGAGGACTGGAGGTATGTTCAACTTTTATTCCAGTTCATACCCTACATTATAGCACAAGTTTAAAGCATGAGAACCAAGTTGTCCAGACCGCGCTATGGGCTTTTTTAGTGTTTATGATATAAAGGCAGGGGGCAAGGGAGGAATGAATTTGTGAACATTCGCAGATTGAATATTTTCTCCTTTTTTGAAAAAAAAAGGTGTAATTTTCCTCCAGCTATGTATAGCATATGACTTGAGAAGGTAATGATAAAACTAAATCTGGTATTACAAGTTTAGAATTCATAGTTGTTCTGCATAGATGAACCGTTGTTAGGTTGAGACACAAGGAAACTTCAGTGAAATATTTGAAGGAGTAATCCTACCTTGGATAACTGATATGGGGCACTGAAAAAGATATGAGAAGTGAGAACAGCTTCTTGTATGCTTACCCCTTCTTCTAATTACTAAAGCAATATTGGTCTTCCTAAACAAAAACTTACTCAAGAGTTTGGAGGTCCAGAATTTCAAGATTGAGGAATGAGACAGAAACTCACTTGCGTTATGTAAGACATGTAAGTAATTTAATCAACTAATTGCAAAGTTCTAAACTGACATGCAAACAAAATATCTGGATGAAGTTGACAACCATTAACATAAGTGAGATGAGAGAAATGAAGTTGACACTTATGGAAAGCTTTTAACATCTGGAAAGCCCCATTTAATAACTCAATACTCATTTCATTTCCTCCTTCCCCCCTCCATAAATGTGATATGATTTATTCATCAGCAGACCAAACTCATTTGGTGGAAGTCAAAGTTTATCGTTGTACGATTTGTTTGCTCAAGAAAGATATCTAAATACACAAATGGCTTGCTGCCCTACATGACCCCAAAAATTTTGGTGGTTGTAGATATGGTTGTTACTGTTGCAGTTGTTAACATGTTAAAAATGGCCTGTTGGAACACTTCGATCTAAGTTTAAAGCAAATTTGCAATATGGGTGCCCAAAGGTTTGAGGGACGATAAACAATTTAAAAACGGGAAAAACTGGTTAGCCTCCCCAATTTGTGCTTAGGTCCCCTCAAGCGCAAATATTTTTTAAAAAAAAGAGAGAGAAAAGAAAGAGAAAATTCCAGCCCAGATGACTTCCAGTGTAAACCCCACAGAAGGCACTTTTTACCTGGTTTTCACCCATCAAAAATAGAGTTATACCAAGTGACATTAGCGTGAACTACCCTGATAAAAATTTAGGTGACTAGTTTACACTCTCTTCAGTAATAGAACTACATTATAATGACTTCTATTAGACATGAAATAACACATCCATCTTTCAGCAAAAGCAAACCTGAAATCCAAAGACATATTGCAGGAAATCAAGCATATCCACGCTTCTTCGATCAGGAACACAAAATTCTCCTGGAAGCCTAGGTAGGCCCCTAAAATACTTTAAAGATGATACTGCAGCCCTCACCTAATAAAAGAAACACCATCAAAAAGAACCTTAGGGAATAAGGCACGAGACAAGAAATGTTCTTGCCACAATGAATTCTTCACCTCAGGAAATGACACAATGACATTTGTTACAGATGGCGCATCCAATGGAATAATATTATAAGCTACTACGTCCTCTGACATTGCTGCATCAGATTCCATGACACGTTTCATCTAAAATGGCAAAGAGTTTGAAAGAGATGTTAGACAGGTGAAAATGTGATTACTCAAACAAAAATAAAAATATGAGTTACAAGAGAAAGGAATTTTTATGGATCAAAATTATGTCATAACAAATATCAAATAGAAAGAAGAAGAAAAAAAACCTCTTCAGAGATCAGTCTGTCAGCGTCTTCAGGTGATATCTCTTTAGTGAGTTCCTCAACTACAGTACCAAGAACTTTAAGTGTTGCGAACACTTTCTTCCTTTTTACGGTCTTACGTTCTAACCTGTTTGAACAACATAAAGTTATTCGCCAATCTACAATAAGAATATAGTACTTCCGATACCAAAAAGCGATAAAAAGGAAAGCTGTGACTGGTATCGTTGATATTTTTAGGGCATACAAGCTGGAAAACTGTAAATGTCAGAGCAGCTAAAATTATACCGACATCTTTTAAGAACAATCATCAACTTCAAGATACGTATTGCCCCACAGTAAAAGGCTACGTTAGGATATATGTTAATAGCTTACGGCATGTTTTAGTGCAAAAGTAACTGCAATTTAATCTAAAACAAGTCAACATGTATGAGAGTATATGCAGCTCCATGATTACAGTCAATAAAAAAAGAAATATCAGGAAAGCAATAACTAGAATCATACATCAAATCTTCTAGTGTAAAAAATAATAATAGCTGTTTCTAACCCTCCCACATCCATGCATACCTATCAAATCAGACCCTAATAATTTAAATAACCATAACCACTCGTAGAAAAAGAATAAAAAATAGGCTAGATCCATGTGTTAAGTATCTACAGATTCCGACCTTTATTCCTCTATTTGTGTACAATCCATACACCAACACCCCCACCCCCCCCCCCCCCCCCCCAAAAAAAAAAAAAAAAAAAACCAAAAATAAATAAATAAATAAAAGAAAAAAATGTAAATGCATGTGTTGCAAACAGCTCCTACCCCAGAAGGATAATAAGATAGGATGTGGATTATATGGTAACTAACAAAGCCAACCAAAAAGAAAAGCGACCACATACTGATCAAGGTATAGTTAAAAGTTAAAACTATAGGTTTAGAATTAGGATTGAAATGGAGCCCACTACCCCAATCTGAAGACAGATCCATAAAAGGTATAGCTTATACTGAGTCCAAAAACCAGAAGCCTGACCCAATATTTACATAAAGTGATAAAATAGTCAATTTATTCTAAAGACATTCATTTATAGGCGTAGTCCTCTTTTAACCAATAAATCCAAGAATACTTCATCTATCCAGCACTAAATGGCAAATGCTTCAGAAGAACAGCCCTTTAAAAGAGGGATGTCCAGTAGCTCAAGAAAACTAGATCTTACACATCAATATTAAATTAAACAAATTTTACAGTTCATCATAAATTAAATAATTAAATGGCTGTCATCCGGTGTTTGGATAGATAGAGACGTGAGAAATGATACTTCCTTGTTTCCTTACCTCCGCCCACTTCCTTGAAACCAAACAGCCCCTAAAGCAAAGTTCAGCAAAATTCACGATAAATCACGTTGTAACCATATATTTATAAAATATTTATACATGAGATTTTGCATGACTGGTTAAAGTTCATATCAAAGCACAAAACCATTTGCATTGAAACACTTTTTTGTTAGTCTCTCCTTGCTATTTCTACTTTCATCTCTTTTTCATTCCTTCCCTTTTCTTCTTCTCCCTAATATCTTGTTCATTCTCATGAACAAGAGATCGTTCAATCATCTATTCCCTAACGACTGTGGTTGTGCAAGAATCAGGCCGTATTCCTTCAGCTTAAGACTTCAATACCACATTCAATCACCAACTTCTCTCTCAAGAGTCATACTTCAAAAACTTGATCAGCTTGAGTACATGAAAGTTTCATGGAGGGCGGCCAAGGCAATCTCCCACCACTAACGAATATTAAGTCAGATGGACTCAGATGAAGAGTAAAGCCATCCTAGAGTCTATCATAACTACCTAGAAGTAGACAAACAAGACATTGGTGCCTTCGCACTTTTTGATCAACAAATATGCACTTTATACTTAGCAGACCAGCTAGACAATATAAAGTGGTGAATGTTTGAGCACCATGTCATTCAAAGTCTGAAGGGTACAAGATTTCATCATCAACTCACAACAACATTCACAGCACTTGCTGCCATGTGAAGGATCGCGAGAATGAAACACAATCACAATGTTGTTGATAAAAGGCATTGGGTGTCCATCGCTAGAGAATATTTGACACGAATATATCACTTATCAGAGACATTGACATGAGTCTTTATGTTTTGTTATGTGGGCATTTGTCAATCTTGCAAGTTATTTTAAATTATAGTGGGGACTTCTCTGCAAAATTAGGCTCTTTTGCAGCATTCATAAGTTACTCCACATATGCATCTAGATAGTCAGAATATTTTTGAATAGATAAAATAAGGAGATTAATCCCTACGAGGGTGATAATTGAGCTGACATAGACAGCCAGGTATTTAGAACTTTAAAGCACAAGAGCAAGATAAGGTCATAGTTGGAACTTGGCAGCCAGGTGCAACTCAAGGAAGCCGATCGAGCTTGAGGAAATAAAAGAACAGGTTCCTAATAAGCAAGTAAGCAACCAAGCTAAACCAAGCCTGCAATGATATTGGGGTTTTAACAATCTGAGCTCAACTTGGGCCAAGTTTCAACACTGGTTGAGGCACGCTTGCTTATGCATATTGCAACTATTTACTAGGAAAAAAATCTATAAGCACTTTCTTTAAAAACCAAAGTATGAGTTTTATGAAAACTTTTATTCTACTTTTGAAGTGTAAGTTATGTAATTTCATAAAAAATATTACATCTTAATATTTAAAATCGTTAGGTGCTAAGCAGAGATGTGCATGCTTCATTGGATGTGCGGTAACACGCGGCAAGATAAGGTGAGAAATAAGGATATTCGTAATAAGATAGGTGCAGCCTCTATAGAAGAGAAGATGAGAGTAAACCGCCTAAGATGGTTTGGTCATGTGCGATGTAAACCTACAGATGCGCCATTCCGGCAAGTAGAGCATATCAATTTAGGGCAAGTTAAAAGAGCACAGGGGAGACCGAAGAAAACATGGATGGCGGTAACACAACAAGATATAGAGGCTAAAGGTCTTAGTGAAGGCATATTGCTCGATAGGAATGAGTGGAGAAAGCTGATCCATGTGCCCGATCCGGCGTAATTCTCTTTTGGTCATGTAGCCTACCCAAATACTTGGGACATACGGCTTAGTTGTTGTTTGTTTGTTTTGTTAGGTGCTAAGCAATTTTCTAAGCATCTTTCCAGAACAATAACCCAAAAAGAGGGTAAAGCATTTAAGAGTATGCATAACTGAAAGAATCTGTATACTTTCCGCATCTAATAACTGAAATATCAATATACTAAATTATTCAAACAAAAATAGTTCAAATTTCAAATCATAGTAAAATACTAACATTATTAGTCAACCAATTATTCAAGCAAATGGTCTGAAGGGCGAAAAAGGATATAAGATTACGGGAAAACATATGATACAACAAGAAAAAGAGCATTAAGGTTACTACATCCTTCTGTTATGCTAAGTACGATGTTATTTTGCCAGAACTCATAACCCAAAGTTGTAAAGCCCATGCCTCTGAATGGAAGGCTCAAACCACATAATGAACTCAGTGTTTAATGACTAGTAATGCAGGGGGGAAGTTTATTCATTTGCTTACAGCATGTAAAAGAACAATAAACACTATGTGGCATTTAAGAGATGCGAGAATCAAGGCACATACTCTCCAAGTTTTCCACTGAAAACACCAGATTCCCTCAATTTCATTTCTTCTTCTCGCAACTCATCTACTTTATTTTTTTCTCTATATTGCTTGTAAAATTCTTGCAAGCGAGCTATGTCCTGGCTACGATCAATGCTCCCACCATCTTTCTTTGCAAGTTTTTGCTGCAAGGTTTTTCAAGGACAAAAATTATTAAATGAGAAAGAATAATATGTCTACTAACAACCAAATGAACCACCAGAAGCTACTCAATTCAGACTACAATGTTAAAAACTCATATAAAAGGAAAATAATTAGGAAAATGGCCACATAAGAGATTACCCTTATAATTGACATAAGACCAGTCTTGAATTGCAGCACCCCTCGGCCCTCGCTATTAGGATCCAAGTTTTGGGCCAATGAGTATGCATGTTCACATACTGTGGAAGAGGCAAGAGAGGAAACAGATATCTGTTATTTCCCAAAAAATAAGAAAGACGAGAAAAAGAAATATCATTTTCATAGAGCAAGTTAACAGAAGTTGCAAGATGGGCCTGTAAGCACATAAAATGGACGTAGCAACAGAAATTTAAACAATGTTGAAAATAGTGATAGCGTTAAAGCGTAGTGTTTTACAGATTTCTACAATCCCTGAAAAGCATACATATAGTATTTTACAGATTTCTAAAACATAGGCATACCACCTAAGCTATTCCCTTCTTTCAATTCCTTGCAATTCTAAAGTGTTCTCTAGCAACCACTTTAATGGCAATCCAAGGATACATTGATTTTATTACAACGGGTGTACTCTCAGATCTGATATTGACTCTCCCATTCATGCCCGATAAAGACTACACATACTTTCTTATGGATGCACTCTTCTCTAATATTATTTTTTAGCACATTGCCATCGTCCATCACAAACAATCTCATCTCAGCTACATTTATATTGCCTAGATATATTGTTTCTCAATAAACCAACAGTTTAACCTATAAACCATAGCTAGTAGAGAAGTCGTCAAATAAATTTTTCTTCCTTCAACTGCATCAGTATTTCCTAATCATTGTGGTCTAGAAGCATTTACTTTCAATTTAAGAATCATGCTGTTATTATGCAAATTATTTTGTGATAATTTTGTGTACCTCTCAGATTGGTCATCATTTTTGGAAGGAAAGCTGAAAACGGAATCAACGGATTAGCTTAGAATTTGGTATGAGGAAGGCTTAGGTTGCTACAGTTCAATTGCACTTGAATTCTAGATGAGTTTTAATGACTAAAACAAAATTACATACGGGGGTTCAACTGGGCAATATGATTTGGTGATTCGTGAGAGTAACACATGCTCCTGAAATATCCTTTAAAAACTAAATACATGCAGAGCAGAATGTTTAAGTAGCTTACAGATTCTCGAGATATGGGGTCCTCATCTTGGACCTCATCAGCCGCTCTAAGTATCTCATCAATGTGCAAGTTGTTCCCGAGAGAAGAAGGCACATTCCCCGCGATGCCGCTCACAGGCTGCCCTTGCACGCCGGTTCCTGCACGTTCCCTCCGCAGCGCTGCCCGAATTAACCGCTCCCAGTTCGCCTCCGCCCTCCGCATTCTCTGCACCCAAAACAGCAACTTCAAGAAGAAATCGAAACACAAACAAAACCCTAGTTAACAACAAACACACGAACTGGAGCTTGAACGCCCCCACCCCCACAATACACACTCAATTAGAGCTAAAACAAGAGTTTCTCTCTCGAGTTTGACCTAGGTTTCGAAACCCTAGACGGAGAGATCAAGACGAAGTTGACGAGCTCGAAACAGATCCAGATCGTGAAGTGAAATTAGGAAAAAGTAGTATACGAAGCGAAAGAAATAGCAAAATCAAAAAAAAAATTGCCGAAAAATGGAAAGAGAAAAGGGAATCTCACGATGAGACGCGGAGATTTCCGTTCCCGCCCACAGTTTTCGTTGTCTTGGACTCGACTGTGATTTTTATCTGAGGTGACGACGAGCGAGAGACAACGCTATTGATTTGACTGTCTGCGGTTTGGGTGATGAAAATGGAGAGGTTTAACGGTAACTTGTTCCGGCGGAGCACGTTTAACGTGGCGCTTGGCACGCGCACTCTGGGCCAAAAGCCAAAGTGGCTTTTTGAGGGCATCTCCAACCACCCCCTCCATTTTGGAGTGTACTTTCACTTCAAAATGGAGGGTTCAACAAAAACCTCTCCAACCATCACTCCATTTTCCACTCCAAATGGAATATTCTCTACATATTTTATTATTATTATTATTTTATTGTATCAAATTTTAATTATCAACATATTATGTGATAATTTAAGTAAATTGCGTAATACTATTAAAATATTTTAAAATGTATTTAACTTTTTAATAATTTTATATAATATTTAATATTTAACTTTAATAATTAATTAATATTTTTATTTATGAAATTAAGAAATTATTTTTTAATTCTACTATATTCAATTATAAGAAATATGAAATTTTTAATAATATATTCAATTTTTAAATTAATAGATTTATTTTTCATTTAATTTATATAAAACAATATAAACAATAGATAATTGTACGACCGAGGTGAATCACAAATACAAAAGGAATTTATTTTACACTACGATTTTGCTAATGCACAACAAATTACAAATTTAAGCATAAAACAATTATTAACATTGAACAATCCAGTCCAAACTTAAAATATAAAATAACATAATATTACAATACACTAGTCATCTGAATTTGTAAAATTCTCCCACAAATGCTCTATCAATGCATTACGAAGTTCAAAATGAGCATCTCTGTTCTTGATTTGTGATTCCGTTATAATTATCTTAATATTAAATTATACGTGGTTCAGCTGGTAATAATTTAATTTCAAATTAGTGAATTTGACAATTTATAATTAAATAAAAAATATAGAATGTAAACTTAAAATAAAAAACTTAATAAAATATATTGAATTAAACAAAGTAAAATTATAAATTTAAAAATAAATAATTAAAAATTAAAATAAAAAACTAAATAAAATACAAAAATATAAAAACTAAAATTTAAATTAACAAAAATAACTTAAACATAACCTAAAAAATCTAAACTTAAAACAAAAAATTTAAACTTAAAACTAAAATAAAATAAAAAACATTAAAAAAAAAAAAAGGCCACCCGGCATTTTGCCGGGTGCGAAATGGCGTGGGTTGGACCCCACGCCATTTCTAGCAAGGCCAACCCACGCCATTTTTGGCGTGGGTTGGAGATGGCCTGAGACGCGCAAAGCAAAGGAGGGATTAGTTGTTTAGGAGCAAACAGCGTACACACCGCAGAGCAACGAAAGGGGGCAGCATTAACGTAACGGGCCAACGGTAGAACCCATATAGTTTCTATTGGTTTGAGATGCTGTTGGTGATTTGTGACGGGTTAGGAGAAATCTAGGTGACGGGGATACCGCTGGGCGCCCGGGACAGGCCCGGAAAGGGAGATGCTTATCATATTCCGTAGGGGCCGTTGGTATGATGAAGATATTTTTAAGGGCATTTTTCCCCAAAAAAAAATAATTTTTTTAAATAAATTATTTCAAAAATCAACTTCCCTGTGAGTTATTCCAAAAATTAATTTCTGACACACAACGGCGACGGGACGGTTCACACTCTGCCAAGGTGGGGCCCATGTTAGGGGTTGATTTTTTCTTCATCTGGGATTAGCAACCCCCAGACCATTTTTTTTGGCTTTGTCCAGGGTTGCCAACCCAGATAGCACACTTGGGATTTTTTGCACAAAGCCAATTTTTTCCCTTTGTGTAGGGTAGCCACCGCGGACAAAGAAGATTTAATTATTTTTTTTGTTTTATTTTTATTGGGAAAAAACTGAGAGTATGGAATTTATTACCTGCAGGTAAAATTATTTCTCTGACTTATCGCAATTTAAGTGTGGTAGCAGTGGCTATGCAGATCGTGATCTACAGGGAGGGATGCGATGGAAGCTTTTCGGTATGGTTCCTAAAGCAATCTCTTCTCTACTTAAGAAATAAAAAGAGAAAAGAGAAGAGAAAGAAAAGTTGTTTGTTTTGGTTTTTGTTTTGAAAGTTTGAGAGAGTAAAAAAGGAAAACTTAAATATGGTTGAAAAAGAAAACTAGGATTTTGAAATTAGGATTTCTAAAAAATCCTAAAAGTAAAAAGACTTAGGACCTGTTTGTTTCGCCGAAAAAACGTCGCAAGTCGTAAGTCGTAAAATGAGAATGGAAAAAAGTGAACTGTAGCAGGAAAAATATGTTCTGTTTTATGATGTTTGGTTGATAAAGTAAAAGCGTAAATGAAAAAATATATTGTGTTTTTAGGTGTTTGGTTGGTAAAGGAAAGCATAAATATGAAAGTATATTGTGTTTACAGTGTTTGGCTGCTAATATAAAAGTGTAAGTGGAAAAGTCGACCACAAAGTTAACTGTAGCAGTGATTTAAATATTATAAATACTATTAAATTAAATATAATATTGCAAATTAAATTGTATTAATAAATTTGAGATAAAATATTAATAATCTTTTTTTTATTTATAACAATAATATTAATAATATATTAGTAAATTAGTAAAATATTACTACAAAATGTTCACTAAATAAATAATATAAAATTTTAAGAAAATCTAAAGAACATTAATAAAATTTTAAGAATACTAATAACATAAATATTAAAAAATCTTAAGAAAAATAATAAAATATATTTATAATATTATAATATTAAAAAATACTTGAAAATTTATTATAATATTAAATTTTATTATAATATTATTGTAATATTATAAAAATATAAAATTAACAAAGTAAAATATAATTATAATTTAATAATATATTATTATTTTATATTATTATAATGAATTATTATTACAATATTAACATGATAAAATATTAATATAATAATAAAGTATATCATAATATTAATAAAATAATTATTTATATTAAAAAATAAATAATTGAATATATAGTAATTTATATTAAAGTAAAATATTATTATATAATAAAATATTAACTCTAAATAAAATAATAAAAAATTGGTATACGTATTAATAAAATAATAAAGTATTAAATAACAATATTAAATTAAAATAGTAAAAATATTAAAATAATATTAAAATAATAAAAACTAAAAAATAAAAATAATTAAATAATTAAATAAGAAATTAAACACTATTAAAAATATTAAATATTTAATAATATTAAATTATATATTGATTACAAGTAATGCCTTTGAACTGCAAGTGTACTACAAGTGAGATTTACATGATCACAAAATTAACTGTAGGAATGCAAGTAGAAAAATATGGGTTGTAAAAGTGAGATTTACATGGCCACAAATTTAACTGTAGGGAACTGCAAGTAGAAAAATATGGGTGTAAAAGTGAGATTTACATGGCCACAAATTTAAGTAGCAACTGTAAGTGGGAAAATGAGAGTTGCATTTTGCAAACTTGTTTTTCAGTGAAACAAACAGTGAAAAATGAAAAAGAAGTTTTACGATTGTGACTTGCGACGTTTTGCGGCGAAACAAAACATGTCTTTAGTTTGTTTAAAATATGAGAAAAGTGGGCCACTAATCATCTACCACCACTAATTTACTAACCTCTGAGAGATAATTGCTTCACTTTGGATCATAAGCAATAGTTCCACCTTAGAGTTTGTAACGCCCCGATCCCACGAGTACGGGGACGTTACTGTGACGTATATACTCAGGGCGGACATACTCTCACATGTATACGTTAAGCATTAATATTGGCAGGAATCATAGTACAAAGGTACACAGTGTATTATACATTCCAACATAAGATTACAGTTACAAAGTTTTCAAAGGATGTGACATAACATTACAAGGATATTA